>JAODXP020000025.1:30788646-30792765 GCA_027497455.2 Sardinella longiceps
CCATTTTAGTTTCTAAACCAGGTCATTAAATGAGGTGGAGCACTATTTCATAACCAGCATGTTTACATCATTATTGCTCAACCTTTCATACATGGCAGTAATGTTAATGTAGCATAACCTGGCCCACCTGTATTAAAAGTGACCCTTTTAAGACGTTGCCCTTTTAAGAATCTACAGTATGGGTGCAGACGATAGTTTATGCTGGGTAGGAGCAGCGTAGGTGAATAAGCTAGATACTGGAGACTAAAATATCATACGGCAACAAACCTGCAAACTTAGGACATTTTAGTAGTTAAGCCTATAGCGCTGCGTGAATAGACAGTCTGGAGATGTAACAGAATGCAAGATGCCATCTCCTACATGTGAAGAAGTTATTTTTTAGTGAGATCGCAATGGAGTTTATTGCATCCCCCAGTGCGGGGAAATCCATGCCTATCGGCGCATAAGTGAACGCTTTAGTTGCATTTCACTATAGCTGCGCGAAAACTCTGTGATTCTGCACCGCTGCAGAGGTTAAAACGAGTAGGAGAAAACATTCTAAAAGTTGCGCGACAAGCCCAGCTTGGTTTGATATGAAATTTTCTACCATTTAGATTGAAGTTAAAAGGTCTACTACCATTTGCTTTAAACTACACTTTTCTTCCCCTACCATTCGTTGCCAATAGTAGCCTATATAATGCGATACCGATGACCTAGCTCATATTTGGCTTCTTAAAACGGCAATTAGACTGCAGCTACGTTCACAAAATGATGTGCTTCGGTCTTTGTTTCTCTCTTAAAATAGCGCTAAATTGTGTCGTTTTGATGGCAGCATGAGAATGGAAATGTTAGATGATTCCACTGGTGAGTATTACCGGTGCACCTGTCTGCCTCCAGACTGGCCCGATGCGGTGGGGAAAAAACACGCACTGTGCTATCTTGATTATGATGGCGGCCGTGTTCCTCGCTCATTGCACAGTTATTATAACAGTCCATGGTTGGTTGATTGATTAGTCGGTCGGTCCAACCTTCGATTAAAACATGCCATGGGCTGTGGTCACATTCTATCACTGTGCATGCCACAAGAACCGTCGAAACGCGCGGTACACAAATGTCCCAAACCGTCGCCTGCGAACCGAACGGTACGGGTATTTTTCATGAAGCGTGCCAGCCCTAGTGAGAAGATACATTGCACCTTAGCTTAGCTTATTTCCATCCACAGTCCCTGAGCAGCCCTAGTGAGAAGATACACTGCACAGATTTAGCAGCTTAGGGTTAGGGTTAGGCTTATTTCCATCCACAGCCCCTGAGCACAGAGGAATGCTAAGACATACAGGTAAAAGCCCATCCACACATCAGAAAAAAAAAAAAAAACAGAACAGAAACACTAACACCCGATTCACACACAAACCTGTGCGTGAGCTGGGTGTAAGCGGTGCGGGCGCGGTTTTAGTCCATTTTCAATTAGAATGCATGTTAGCAGGTTAGGTCATTCAGACTGCACGTGTGCTCCGAGTGGTGTTTTTAAGCGTGGTAAGCGAGACTTGCGTGGTGTCCATAGATTTTCAATGCAGACCTCGACAGCCGGTTCGCGCAGAACACCGCAGAGACAATATCTGGTGTGAGTGCACAAGCCTACAGACACCGCGAAGGGACCGCACCGCGAACGCGCAGTTTGTGTGTGAAACAGGCCTCACACAATCATTCATCAATAGCAGAATCAGATGAAGTTTTAAGATATCTCAAGCAATCACACAGGCACAAACATTCACCCATACAATTCCCCCTCAAACACACACACATGCTCACACAACACACACATGCACGTAAAAATGACAAATGCATGGCAAACTACTCTAATGTGCTTTTGGTTAATGTTGGCAAAGTTGGGTCCCATTAGGAGCCATTTCTTCACCTCATGTGAGAAGACGTGGTAGTCTAAACAGGTTTTCAGATTTGTTGGAAGTGAGTTCCAACATGATAAGATCATCTCAAGCTTGGCAACATGCCACTCTTAGCGGCCGTTTACACTGACACACTTTTTTCACCTTCAGGCGCTCGATTTCAATTGTTTCCCTATGGAACGATGCGACTTGACCGATGCTGTAAAAAAAAAAGTACTAGGCGCAAGGTGAAAAACGCTAACGACTAAAAAAACGCAAGCGCTCAAAGTTGAAAATAGTTTAACCTTTTAGGTCGTGTTTTCTTCAACAATGGGCCCATTGCCTACCTGCCAGTCATAGCTAAGATGGGGAGTTAGCGTTTTAGCCATATCTAGCTGTCATAGCAACAAAACGTACATTTATCACTTTCGACCTTGCATGTTTTTGTGACTCACTATTTCAGAACACTCACGTTTCAGAAGCGGAAAACCGTGTTCAGTGTGAACGGCCACTTAGTCATCTTTGCAAACACAATGCTTCCCCTTCAACTGACACAGGGATATGGACTGATTGACTCCAGATAAGTCAATTCTCTATTCTAGCTTTTCAGCTTCGTAAATCAACTTTGGGACAGCATACTTAATTTCAGATTTTTTCGAATATGGTAAGCGTTAGGGAAATTGGGATGACACTGACTTTAAATATTTCATCTTGGTTGGAATGGGAAGGGCAAGGGTCAGGAGGAGCAGTCTCAGCTGAGTCCAACTTTTTCAAAGAAACTCAGGCTGCGTTTACACTGGCAGTTCAAGTCCGATTTTTTGCTCCCATGTGGCACAATTCCGATGTGTTTGACGACAGTGTAAACAGAAAAAAGTCACATGGAATCTGATTTGTCCAGATCAGATCCAGGCCTCTGTCATATGTGGTCATAAATCAGATACGTATCAGATATGTGTTGATGTGATGGCAGTCTAAACAGACAGATTGGATGTTCCCTACCAATGCGTCTCATACGTCATTAATTTGGAGTTTTTCTGCACCAACATGCAAGTAGCCTGCACACCGCAGGGGAAACGAGGGGAAACAAGGACGAATTTCAGTAAAATTAACGAATCAATTTAGGAAGATATGAGTAGGGTAGCGGAGAAATGCTTTTTGTTTCATTCCCTCGAGATTCATTTATGTCTACTCCGCGATTAACGAGAGAGACGGGCCGTTTGTTCAAATAGCCTAGTTCTAGATCTGTAAACTGCTCGGGAACTCTCTCCGTTGCACCTCTGTCTCGCTACGTCTCACTTGTACAACGCACTACCAGTTTATTTCTCTCCATTCACAGGAGATTTTACAACACTCGCGGGTGTTCAGCCACTTTAGAATGACGATTGTTCAGGGGTTGTGCCTGAAGTTTGTTAAGGATTAGCTTTCTACTTAGTTGTCATCATTATAATGGAAATAAGCATAGAAATGATTTAATGGCAGTAACATCCAGGTTCTGGCCACCTCTATTTTGAGTGTCCCTTTGGTCAGGGCGGACGTGCCTTCTACGCATGCGGGTTGTTTCAAGTGTCTGGCAAGTGTAAACATGCACATCTGATTTGGGCACTTTTGGAAGTAGATGTAAACACGCAATCAAATCAAAAAAATCAGATGTGAGCAGAAAATCGGAATTGGGCAGATCTGATATGCAGTGTAAACGTAGCCTCAGTAGCATAAGCATCTGCAGTTTGGAGGAATTACTGAGCTATTCTATGTCTTTTTCCGCCTCATAAATCAACTTGTGTACAGCAAACTTCATTTCGGATTTTTTTGAATTTGACAAGCGCGTAAACATGGGCATGACAAGGTCCCATATTACGAAAAATCACTTTTTATGGCTTTTGAATGTGTTTCTTGGGTCTATACGGCCTCTACACAGACTTTAAGTTGGATAAAAAAGCCTCAATTGTTAAAATTGACAATTTACACTGTTAGTAACTGTTCAGCTGCTGTGTGCTTAAACCACCTGCATAGAATTGTCCTAACTATGTATGTCACAGGGTAAGTTGGGTGGGGTCCCACAACATTGGCAGCCATGTAAGCAGCTGAGGGCAATGAGAATGGATAATTGCAAGAAAAGAGAGAGAAGTTGGCAGACACTTTGCAGCTGAGAGCAATGAAAATGATGAATTGACTAATTAGAGAAGGTCAGTCATAGGCTACAGGGGAAATACTCAATGTGTTGGCTGCAGGTGTCCAGTTACCAACCAAGGTGTGCAAC
>JAODXP020000025.1:30807865-30810365 GCA_027497455.2 Sardinella longiceps
ATGAATTAGGAGAGGTTGTGCAGGGCCGTTTCAAGGTATTTGGGGGGCCCCAGGCAAACATGGGTCAGGGGCCCTAGCCCCCCCCCCCCCCCAAAAAAAAAAAAAAAAATAATAATAATAATAATAATAATACTTTTTTTTGCAGAAATTCCAAAAATGCAAGCAAAGAAAACAAAACTATATTGCATATTTTGTGTCCCTCTGATAATTGATAAAAGGCATACCATTAACAATAATTTCAAAAATAGACTAGAGCTTATTTGATTCCAATATTATTGTGTATTTTTTTCCCTCATAAACTTTGGTCAAATAATTAGGCCATATTTATGAAGGAAATGCCATAACCTGAAGTAACCTAAGTAATTGTTGTAGCAGTAAAGCCTATAGCCTGCATAGGTTCACAGAAGAAGAAAGACACTTACAGGAGTGAGGCAGAAATGCTCTCCTTCTAGGCAGAGGTCTATCCTGTTTTGGAAAGATTTTTAAAGCTATTTCCTGTCCTTATTGAACATTTAGACTGGATCTACTGACTGCACCATGTGCTCTAGTTTAATTTGATACCTATTTCGTCAATAGAGCTTAAAAATTGAGGATATGGCAGCCTTTGACAATGAATGGGTTTCCGTTGCATTTCTCCGCGAATAGCGCTTCTCTCAACAATAACGCATTACATGTATTGAATGCGGGACAGGATCTGTTTCTGACGTGAAAAATTATAATTACCAAAAAACGAGATGGCCTGCTAAATATGGGGCAGTTGACAACCCTAGCTATATTATTTTTCTCCTGAAAGAATTAAGAAGGAGCAAATTTAGCCCCTTTGTGAGAGCTTGCAGTTCATGCACAATAAGTCATGCTACTGCAAAGTAATAGGCTTCTTAGCACTAAATGACAACTTATATTTGCTAGCTTGCTAAGAAATGAACCCTTGGCCATTTTTATTACAGTAAGTAACAGATCTCCTTTACCTTTTTTCTTTCATTTCTCCACTTGACATTATACTCCCTTCTCTCAACTTGTAGCCTAAGTTTGCGTCTTTTTTGGCAGCCAGCCAGTGGGTGGGGCTAAGGATGGGGCCTCTTAAGGGGGATTTTCAACATAGGATTTTTCATAGAATTTAAAGGGGTGGTCACACAGTTGTCGCTGCTATGAATTGCTACCCAATCTGTCGTTCTCGGGGGCCCCCTTGAAGCGGGGGCCCCAGGCAATTGCTTGGTTTGCCTGCCTTGTTGCAACGGCCCTGAGGTTGTGCATGGTCAAAGAGCAGACATAGAATGGAAACCCACTTTTACATTGGCACACACACACACACACACACACACACACACACACACACACACTTTTTTTGGACAATGTGTATATTTCGGTGGTGATCGGTGATCCAGAACATGATCTGGAATGTACATTGTGTTTGTGACCATATTGCCTTGGCGGAGGTCTGCGCTCTCTGAGCGCTTTTCTAGTGTAGGTATGTTGCCAAATGGCATCAATGTGCAGTAATGAAACAATAGGGTAATCAATAAGGTACTGAAGCTGCGTGTATGTGTTACTATGGTGACAATGCTGTAGAGAAGGGATGCTTAGTCTAACTGTTGCCATGGTGAGGAATCTGTGGAGTAGTGATGCTATTTTTTTTTTTTTTTTTTTTTTCAAAAGTTTTAACGCCCTCTTACATGCAACGCGCTCTAAATCTTCATGATGAGTTATACATTTTCAAATGACTTTTCTTGTGTATGTTAGTAAAATGTTTGTCCAGATTAATCCATGTGTTTGTCTTGAATTATACGTCTTTGTTTGTTTGGTAATTGTCAATAAACTGTTTGGTAAATTTGTTTGGTAATTGTCAATAAACTGAAACACAAGACAGATATAAAACATTTGTTTAGTATAGGCTGTGAGATTTGCAGACGTTTTTACTTGCAGTATCGCAATTCCACCACTGGGTTTTGGGCTTAGGCGTGGTCAGAGGTGTGTGTATATTTCAGCACGTTTCTAAGATCTCCCAAGCCCTTTACACAGGGTGGGTTGGGATGCTCCGAGTGCTAAGCATTGCCCAGGAATGATCGTATGCACATGTGTGTGTGTGTGTGTGTGTGTGATCGCACCCTTTACACACAGATCTGTGCTTGAAGGATTAAGTCTAAGCATAGCCCTGGTGTGTGTGTGTGTGTGTGTGTGTGTGTGTGTGTGTGTGTGTGTGTGTGTGTGTGTGTGTGTATCGTATGCACCCTTTACACACAGATCTGTGCTTGAAGGAAAGCTCCGGAGTAAGTCTAAGCATAGCCCTGGTGTGTGTGTGTGTGTGTGTGTGTGTGTGTGTGTGTGTGTGTGTGTGTCAGTGATCTTAAAGGATAGCTCCGGAGTAAGTTTAAAGGGGAAATTCGGTGTGATAAGGACCCAAAGTATATAGTGGCAACATCATGAAAAGTTGGAACACTGGCCTGGAGCAGAATTTTGATAGTTCTTGCAGGCCGGAGAAAAACACTTGCTATAGTTGTAG
>JAODXP020000025.1:30817865-30822865 GCA_027497455.2 Sardinella longiceps
ATCACAGACAGTTCGTCACACTTTTGGAGGAGCATGAGACAGAACATAGTGACATTGGCTACCACACAACCATCAGATGGCTTAGTTTGGGCAAAGTTCTTAAAAGAGTTTGGGACCTGAAAACAGTGATTCAAGAGTTTTGTGAGACAAAAGGCAAAGACTTCCCAGAGCTCTCAGATGAGGACTGGATGGCAGATTTTGCATTTTCTGTTGATGTGACTGCATTGATGAATGAACTGAACACCAAACTGCAAGGCAAGGGACTTTTTGTTCATGAAATGCACAGCTTGGTTAAGGCCTTCATGAGAAAGCTGACTTTTCTCTCAAGCCAACTGGAGAGTAACACTCTCACTCATATGCAAACCCTGAAAGAGGTCAAACCATCAGTTCATCAGCTTCATGGATATTCATCCAAGTTAGAAGCACTGCATGGTGAATTTTCAAGGCGATTTGAAGATCTCTGCGCAATTGAGAATGAAATGCACATGATTTCCTCTCCCTTTACCTGCAGTGTTGAAAATGCTCCCTGTGATGTACAGCTGGAACTCATTGACCTGCAGTCTGATGCTGTACTGGCAGACCACTTCAAGTCAAGCTCACTGCTTGATTTTTACTCCTCTCTTAAAGAGGAGAATTTTCCAAACATGAGGAGACATGCTCAGAAGATGTTGGTTCTGTTTGGCTCTACCTACATATGTGAGCAAACATTCTCAGTGATGAAGTTTAACAAATCCAAGAATAGGTCCTCTCTCACTGATGATCATCTCTCAGCGGTGCTTCGCATCTCCACTTCAGACATTCAACCTGAGTTTGATGCTCTTGTTAAAGCCTTGCAGAGACTAGATTTTTCTCACTGAATGAGAAACCCAAACTGAAAAATGCCTAATGAGGTGGTTTGACAAAATATAGGCATTAAAAGCCACTGATTAGCAGTGAGGGACACTTTCTTTGGAAGCCTTTTTCTTAAAATCTCAGTTTTTGACAATTATAGTGTCTGATATTGCATATCTTGCTTAATATTTTGAGTTCAAAGACATATTCAATACTAAGGTTCAGTATTCAATAAATAGATTCTTATTTCACTAAATATGTCACAATATTGAATATTTTTCAAATGGTTAAATTGTTATCATTTTGTTAACCTTCAACTGAATAAATTACAATTTTTATAAGGCACCCTCACTTTGTATTGTTTATAATCATAGCACATAATCTTCTTACCAAGTGTTGCCAGCTCTAAACAATTAATTTAATGTTGTTTTATGTAAAAATACGATAAATATTACACAGAATTGGGTTCAACATTTTGGCCCGGCCCTCCACAATATCTTCTATTTCTCATGTGGCCCTTTGGAAAAAATAATTGCCCACCCCTGCAGTACAGTATGTATGTGAACACACACACACACACACACACACACACACACACACACTGGACCCATACAGTACAGTATGTATGTGAACACACACACACACACACTGGACCCATACAGTAGGCTACAGTATGTATGTGAACACACACTCATATACACACACACACACACACACACACACACACACTGGACCCATACAGTACAGTATGTATGTGAAAACACACACACACACATACACACACACTGGACCCATACAGTACAGTACGTACGTGAAAACACACACACACACACACACACACACACACACTGGACCCATACAGTACAGTACGTACGTGAAAACACACACACACACACACACACACTGGACCCATACAGTACAGTACGTACGTGAAAACACACACACACACACACACACACACACTGGACCCATACAGTAGGCTACAGTATGTATGTGAACACACACACACACACACACACACACACACACACACCACACACTCATACACACACACACACACACACACACACACACTAGACCCATACAGTACAGTACGTATGTGAAGACACACACACACACACACACACACATACATCCACACACACACACACACACATCCACACACACACACACTGGACCCATACAGTAGGCTACAGTATGCAGGTGAGCACCCAGACTCCTTTAAAACCACTGGAACTGAGACCTCCTCAGGGGCGGCTTTCCCAACAACTAACAAACTTAATAACATCCCACTATGCTAGTTACAGCTAACCAGCGAACTTAGCATTGTAATAACATCCCACTATGTTAATTATAGCTAACCAGCGAACTTAGCATTGTAAGAACATCCCACTATGTTAATTATAGCTAACCAGCGAACTTAGCATTGTAAGAACATCCCACTATGCTAATTACAGCTAACCAGCGAACTTAGCATTGTAAGAACATCCCACTATGTTAATTATAGCTAACCAGCGAACTTATTCCTAAACCGAGATAACTAAGCAACTACCTCTGTAGTAAGAGGTTGGCGAGAAAGGAAGATGTTAGTCCAAACGCAAAGGAGCATGGGTAGTCCCGCGTAAAGGAGCATGGGTAGTCCCGCGTAAAGGAGCGTGGGTAGTCCCACGCAAAGGAGCATGGGTAGTCCCGCGTAAAGGAGCATGGGTAGTCCTGCGTAAAGGAGCATGGGTACTCCCACGCAAAGGAGCATGGGTAGTCCCGCGCAAAGGAGCATGGGTACTCCCAGGCTATAAAAACGGCATTTCGCCCTGATGGGCGTGGCGTAGGTAGGACGCGATGGGCGTGGTTTAGGTAGGACGTTGTTGTGCACGTTTGTGTTTTCAGAACGTTTTGCATCCACATTCCACAACGATTTTATATTTAACCACCGCAGCGATCATTTTTGAATCCGACCACAGCAATAATTTTTGGAATCATTTTCATTTTCAGAATCTTCCATTCTAATGTGAACGGAAGGGCTAACTGGATAAATATTACCTGTGTTGGTGTGAACATGCCCTTATCGGAACATATTGCTGTGGGAAAATGGGGTCTAATTTAAAAAAACTAAAAAATCTTTGTAATGTGAGAGCATGGGGCTGTGGGAACATAGGGCCCAATTTCCAAAATTTCCTAAGAAATGTGGGAACATATGGTTGTGGGAACATAGGGCTGTGGGAACATAGGGCCTAATTTCCAAAAATTCTGTGAAAAATAAAAATTCCTAACAAATGTGGGAACATAGAGCTGTGGGAACATAGGGTTGTGGGAACATAGAGCTGACCCCCAACACTGTTGTCCTTTTTAAAATTGTTGCGCGAATAATTACAAGCAATATCCATGGTTAGTATTAAAAAATACATGTTGTATGAGTTCAGTTCTGATTCATCCAAATACACCCGACAGCATACTTGTGGGTCGATGCAAAATGATAGAACTCCGGAGCTCTGTTTTATCTGTGGCTCTTATTTGACAAATAAATTGGAAATGGACTATTATTCAAAATGAACATGCAAGATGCATGCATGCATAGGCTATAGTTTTCTTGATCACTTCTATTACCATTTTGCAGTCTTTATTTATTGATTTATTGATTTATTTTTTGCTCAAGCACTGAGCGTTTACACTATTTCATAGGCTTCTTGAGATAAATAGCCTAAAGCAGGTGTGCCCTACCAGTCGATGGCCAGCACAGTCCAGGTAGATCGCGAGAGTTTCCAAGAAAAAAAGAAGCTCTGATAATCCGGTTTCATTTTTTTTTCTTGGTTTTGGCCTTAACGTATGCGATTGACATAAAGATCTAACAACTGCTGCAAACCACTGCGGAGTGACGTGAGACGATAGCCTAGGTCAGTGGTTCTCAAACTTGTTCTGTCATTCCCCACTTTGGAAGACAGATAATTTCTCCGAGATGAATGGACAGGCCTATAGATGGACATATAGCCGCATTAATGTTAGAATTTTTTTATGTAAAGTCAAAGCTAAATTTCTCTCGAAGCGCTCATCACCGCAACTTGCGAATAAGACTGTTGGAAGGCTCAATTTGCGCAGAATATCTCCGTGAGGAATAGCTACTTCGCGAGAATCTGAAAGCAACTTTTAATATAAAGAAAGATTATGTGGTGGTTGACATGCAATGCTGATAAATAAATGCTTGTAAAAATTATCTGATGTGATTTCAAGACCGGATAACTCATAGAGAGTAATGCATTGACGGCAGTGAAATTGTCAGGTTCTCCTGTTTATTTTGATATCCAATATACTGAGGAGATCATGAAATATTTATCCGAGATGAATGGACAGGCCTATCGATGGACATATAGCCGCATTAATGTTCTCTCGAACCGCTCATCACCACAACTAAGGAATAACACCGTTGGAAGGCTCAATTTGCGCACAATACCTCCGCGAGGAATACTTAATCTGACAGGTTTATTTATTCTTTCCTTATGAAGAACTGAAAATCATGAGTCATGACCACTAATAAAACACTAAAATAATTTCTGCATGTGTCCAGGCTGCACGTCGCGCGCCCACCTGTCATGTGTGGGAATCCCCAAAGTTTGAGAAAACGCTGGCCTAGGTCAAGTTATTGTAAAAATATTGAGCTGTCAGTTGCTTCATAATATGACATTTTATAAAGAACTGACTGACGGACCAGTTTAATGAGAGTAACATTACAACAAAAATGGATAGCCTTTATGTGAAGGCATAATTTCATTATTTTTGAAGCTGTATTTTTAACTGTAGCCTGAGCAATTCTTTTATTTGTACACTATTACACTATTAGGCCTATTATTGATTATTTTTGAAAGTTTTTCGTTTGTCCCTGCCTTCCCGTTGGCCTATATTCATGGAAACTGACCGGTAGAGCTGATTTACATTTTTAAATAACGAATAATAATAGTAATAATACAAAATAGGCAGCCTGAACTAAACGTCTGCCCAGTTACACGAAACGTCTGCATGGGTTGAACTAAGCGTCTTTAGTAGTGAACAGAACGTCCTCTACGAAATGTCCATAGGTCTTCTACGAAATGTCTTAAGTTTGAACAAAATGACGTTTTGGAAACGTCGATTGAACGAATCGTCCATCCCCCACACAGACACTCACACACACACACACA
>JAODXP020000025.1:30832865-30836807 GCA_027497455.2 Sardinella longiceps
GCCGTGGTTACGGTCACCGACGAGGATCGGGGAGAGAACGGAGAGATCGGCGACGTGCAGCTGGTGGGAGGAGACTCAGAGCTTAAGCTCCGCCTACAGCACAGGGGGGAGGGGCCAGACGGAGGGGTGGAGCTTGTCCTGCTGACAGAGGAAGGATTTGATTGGCTGTCGTCCCCAGGGGGCGTGTCTGTGACTCTGCAGGCTTGTGACCGTGGCAACCCACCTCGTTATTCTCCACCCACACCCATTAAACTCCTCCCACCCCCCCTGGAGCCCCCCCCCCCCCGTTTCCCTGACGATGGTTACCATGTGAGCGTGAGTGAGCTGTCTCCTCCCGGAACGCTATTGGCTGCTGTGGGGCTGTCCCAGCCCCTGGGCGACGCCCACTACTCTCTCTCTGATACGCCCACTTCGGCTGCGTTCACCATCGGGGGTCACTCAGGGGTCATCTCCACGGTAACCTGGCTGACAGGCCTGCAGGACAACACGCTGACCTTGGAGGTCACGGAGGAGAGCAGCGGCCTAAAGGTCAAAGTTCACGTGTCTTTGACGGACGAGAATGACCACACGCCCGTGTTCAGTCGCCGCTCTTATCACGCCGTCATCAACGAGAGCGTTCCCGTAGGAACCACGGTGCTGTTGCTAACGGCGACGGACGAGGACCGTGGGGAGAACGGCTACATCACCTACAGCCTGGAGGCGGAGCCACAATCATCTCTGCAAGCAGCCGATTGGCCGCCCTTCTCCATCAATCAGTTCTCGGGGCGGTGCTAACCAGCGGGAGGCTGGACTTTGAGCGGCAGGCGGAGTTCTGGCTCACGGCAAGGGCGTCTGATTGGGGCTGGCCTGAGAGGCGCGAGAGCCGCGTGAGCGTGCACGTGAGCGTGCACAACCAGAACGACGAGCGGCCGCTGTGGGGTGGGCGGGGCTGCCAGCTGTTAGTCCCACCTCTCTGGCCCATGGACACGCCCCTCCTAACGCTTGCAGCTCTGGACCCCGACCGCCTCCTGCCAATCAAATACAGCATCCAATCAGGAGACCCCATGGGCGTGTTCTCCCTGCAACCCGACACGGGACTCCTCCTCCTGACACGCCCCCTGCCCACAGGCCACTCCCACAACCTACGCATCACCGCTACCGACGGCGACCACGCCTCCGACCCCATGAGTCTCAACGTTTCCATAGCGACCAGTGTCTCCGCCCCCAGCCTCAGCTGCAAGGACACTTCTGGTTGCCCAGCAACTAGCCGAGAAGCTGTCGTCACGGCAACGGGCTGGGGGGAGGGGCCACACGCAGGGGGAGGGGCTACTGGAACTCTTCTCAGCCAATCGGCACGCGCCGCGCTTCTCCGAGGAAACGCCCGAGAACATCTGGGTTCCAGAGGACACGCCTGTTGGAACACGACTGCTTCAGCTACAGGTGGGAAGAGTGTGTGTGTGTGTGTGTGTGTGTGTACAGGTGTATGACGATGATGCGGGTCTGAGTGGTAAGCTACACTACTGTAATATAATATGTGTGTGTGTGTGTGTGTGTGTGTGTGTGTGTGTGTTTCCAGGTGACAGACGATGATGCGGGTCTGAGCGGTCAGCTGCTGTTCTCTATCGCCCACGGCAACAGTGACGGCTGTCTCACGGTGGGTCTGCGTTCTGGTGATGTCACCGTCTTCCAGCCAATGGACCGCGAGCGCACTGAGCGTTACCATGCCAACATCAGTGTGTACGATCAGGGAACACCGCAGCGCTCCGCCTGGAAGATCATCACCTTCATCGTCACGGATACCAACGACAACACACCCCACTTCCTCCTGCCCGACGGATACCACGCCCACATACCTGAGAACACGCCTCTCGGCACACAGGTGTGTGTGTGTGTGTGTGTGTGTGTGTGTGTGTGTGTGTGTGTTTGTGTTTGTGTGTGTGTGTGGTTTACATCCATGCCCACATCCCTGCAAACACGCCCCTTGTCTGTGGGTCAGTGACGTGATGCTCACTTTTTTGTTGGCACTAAGTTTCGATGCATATAAAATATAAAATAGTTACAATTTGAAAATAACAACAAATTGCTGTCAAGCATCATTGTCTTCTAACCCCAAACCTAAAAGAGTTGTCACATTATTGACCCAATGTCCAGCGATCTAACCACCATAGTCCAGTCAATTTAGTGCAAAAAGCCAAAAAACAAATTGCAACAAAAATGGTTCATAGCTTTTATTGGTCCTAATACTCCCCTGAATCATAATATTGAAAGTCTTCCGCAGTGGATGGAGTTTCCACGGCATTGTTGTGCCCAACACTCTAAGTCAATAAGCCTATTTCACAAGTTCCGGGTTCGGCGTTCGATTTGGCCCTGACTGGGTAAAGCGTCTTCCGCTTGAACGTTCTACAGTAATAAATAGCGCTGTCAAAACCATAGTCGAACACCAAGAGCCTGATTTCTACCTCTATTCACACATTCAAAGCAACAACAAACATGTTTCCATAACTTCCCAATTAACGATTACCAAAAAAGGTGAATAAGGGTGATCAGAGAGGATAAGAAGACGTTAAACTTGTCAGTCATAAGGAGACCAACGTTAACATGGTCTCTAACCAGAACAGCTGATTAACGCGAGTACAGTGCTCATTTCATTTCTATTGTTTCCAAGTTATTTTTACTGAAAAAAATACACCACAGTCTTGAAGAAATCATATGATTATAAATAGGTGTCAGCTCGAAAAGCGAAGAGAAGGAATTGGACCAAAACACCGACCAGCGAGGTAGAGAACATGCTTACGCGACCCGCCCCCTGCCACCGGTAGTAGTAGCCGTGTGGGCTATCAACACTTGTTGTGATTTTGTACTTTTGGCAAACAGGACATGCATTCAACGTTAAAACATCCGATGTAGGCTACTGTAAAACATAAGCCTGTTTCAGTTTTCCTGCCTCAGCTGCCCTGTAACAATAACGTTAGCTAGTTATAAACTAGGCTAGCCTGTTATTTCCTTGGCTTAGGCTAAAACTGATAAACTTGCCTAAAGGTCCTCTTGATGCAAACCTTCATTACTAAATTTAGCTTGTGTACTCCCTCTAGCTTAACCACAACTTCATGGCTAATGTTAGTCCAGTTACAAATGCTCCAGATATCTTACAGTATTCTTCTTTTTTAAACTCTTGCACTTTGGTTTGTTAAACACGTTGTCATTGCTAACGTTAATTTTCTGTTGTCTAGCTGGCTCGTAGATGTTTCATAATGTTAAATAAATTAACTCAGCCTACTTACTTACTTGATGCAATGTTAGACACAGTGAGTGGCTGATGGTCAAACGATGTTAGGATCCATGTAAAAACTCTGTTATTAATCCATAGCTACTCTCCTCCCTTCATAATCAGCCGAACCGCCGGCTACAGATAGTAGTCCCCTTGCATTTTAACGTCACATTCTGTGTGTTCGCCCTTATCCACTACTTTATTCCATATCGTTAGTTGGCAAGAAAATGTTGATATGGTTGCTTTGGTTTTACTTTGAATGTATGCATTAAGGTAGCGTAGCCTACACAACACAAACTTTGGGGACCTGTTTGACATCGCCAGATCCATAGAGCGCCATTGTGCTTACTACTGTAGAATTTTCAGCCGGAAGCCCCTTTACCCAGTGAGGCCAAATAGAACGCATCTGTGAAATAGGCCTATTGAGTAGAATAGGATGAAATTCTAAATTCTAAAATGAAACTTCTCCCGTTTATTAGTGACATCATAACAAAGGAAAATATATTACAAGTTTTTGAGATGTTATGTTTTATATATGCAAATTAAACATTTATCAATAAAATGTACCATAATCTCCATAACAAAATACAAAATATGAAAATTGGATGAAGCCAATATATTGAAATATATTGTTTCATTCTAGGCACATAAGTCAACATTAGAGAAAAAACTGTCTTTTTATAATCCACCTCCAT
>JAODXP020000025.1:30852633-30899686 GCA_027497455.2 Sardinella longiceps
ACTGTCACTCCTGCAATGGCAGCAGAGATTAGAGGAGAGAAGATGGGTGGGGAGCTGCTCCCAATAGCTTACATTACAAATGACTTAAATTGTGATTGTTTTTCTGTCATTGTTTGTTTCTCACCATAAAAAAAAACAGTATATTTTGTCAGAAATTACAAGAAATAATTGGCAGACTTAAATGTATGTGTTAAACTGGAATTGATTAAAAAAAAAAATAACAATGGGGGAAATAAATTCAAAGCAGACTGGAACATGGCTTTGTGGTCTTTATTGTTATTTTGCTGTATTTTTCACTGTAGTCTGTGACTTTATTTCTGTAGTTGAGGGGAGAAGGGGGGCACAAGTATCTATGTGTCCACATAACACGGTGTTAAAAGCTAATACTTTGAAAGAGCTAAAACATTAACACTGACTTTTAGTCTGTTCAACATTTAAGGGAGAAACCAGCTCTACACTGTTGTTGGTGGTGAGAAGTTTTGAAGAAAAAGAAAAAAAACAATAGCGGATAGTAAATGGCTGGATCTATGCAGAGCAATGGCAAATTTGGTGATCACCTGCTCAATGGGTTTCCTCATCGTTACATTCTCCCTACTCTCGGCCATGTGCCCAGAGAGGAAAGACCACACAGAATCAGAAGCTAAAAATATGTTTATTGACGGTCAAGGATTGACATCATAGACTAAGTAAAGTCAAGAGGAGGAGGAGTGGTGGCCTCCATAACCAGGTCAGAGAGATTCTATAAACACAAAATCTAATAAGTAATCACATACAGTACGCACTGCACTTCCCGATAAATGTCTCCACAAACCAGCAACAAACAAGAAATAAAACAAACAAATAAAATGCAGTTATTTTTAGAGGACATTACAAGTGTTTCTGAAAATACACTGTAAAGAAACACTCAGTTATGCATTACAACCTAGTCATGTTTTTTTCTTGGAATGGAATGGAAAATCTGTTTATTTGAAAAAAAGCAGGGACAGTGCACAATAAACATTTATCCTGAAACACAGGAGAACATGTCATGCGCCAGGTTGTAGCATCAATGCTAATTCGCACCTGTGGTCCCTGTCCCTTCTTTTTCAGTCATGTTTGACCCATTTTGCACCATGGTAGGGTTTTTTTGTTTGTTTGTTTTTTTAGCTTGTGCATGAGAGGGTCAAGTAAATGAAATGAATGGGATTTGTGTGGATTTTGGAGGAAAATATGCATAACTACTACTGAAGCATTAAGAGGGAATCATACAACCCATATATTTTCGGAAAGCATACACCATATGACAGTGAGCCACTAACCAAGAGAAGTATATAACAAAATAGTTTATTTTGTGTGTGTGTGTGTGTGTGTGTGTTTTCTACCGAGACTAAAGTCCCGTACACATACGTCGTTACTCGCTCCTCGCCTCTAGCTAGCTCGCTGAGAAACACTCGCTTGTTACCAGGGTATCGATTTGTTTATTGGTCACTGCCGAAGTATCGGAGAAAAACACGTTACAAGTTATAATCACACGCCTGTGCATACCGTTACGTTTAAAATGCTTACAGTTCACTCATTTATTATGTTTCACATATATTATGAACCACAGTTCGCAAAAACAAGAGATATTTTGTCTACAAACGTAAATTTTCCAAGTAACTCGCTGCTTCAGTTAACTGTCAATCAATGGAATCTTCCATTGTCATTGGTTACTCGCTTTACTCGCATCGCTGAAAGTTAAAATAATTTTATCTCCGTACCCGCCCACATCGCCTCGCTGGTAGCTACTCGCCTGTCTTTTTACTCGCATCGCTCAAACTCGTTGACAATACGTTGTCCCTCCTCGCTTAGCGACGAGCGAGTAACGATGTATGTGTACGCAGCTTAGAATCCATAGAATGCTGCTGTACACCATATGAGGTCATGTGATCTAAACAAGGGACACTGTGTAGTTAGTTAACAGAATCCTAACCACTGCATAGAGCGGCTCATCAGTGTAAGTGATGTTGAATGTGTGCAGATGTGTGAGTGTGTCAGAGGAGACACTGTAGAAAGACAAAGTTCCACCTTCAAGGTCCATACACACTCCAAATCTAAATGAGTATGTAGGAGAGAGAGGGGTTTCAATACTGTCATGCATGACTGAAAGCTCACTACCATAACACTTTAAAATCCAGGCCTTTGCAGAGCATCTGATGTCTTCATTCCTTCCGATGCTTTTGTAGGCCACTCCTACACAAAAACCATACCCGTTCATCTCCCACTCCCAGTAGCAGCGTCCAATCAGGTTCTGTTTGCTTAGCACCTGAAAAACGTCATCATCAAATCTGTCTGGATGATCAGGATACTGCTGCTCATCAACCGCCCATGACACCTTCCTGTTCCCCTCAGACAAAAGGATATATCTGCATGCTGTGTTTGGGTCCAGTGTGAGATAACAGGCATCTGGACACAAGACACACACATTACAAATTACATCCATACAACCAAATGCACTCATAGACATTACACTGTCAAACAAATATCACTTGCACGCACATTTCCACAAACATGAATTGCAGCACACCTATGACATGGGAGACAAACAATCTCTGAGCTTCAAACTCAGTGTGTTTACCCAGGTTTTATCATGTCAGCTTGCCCATGCTAGTTGGCATCTGTTACATTAACAGTAAGCCTAGGGACAAAGTAAGAAAATAAAGCAGCATACCATTGTACCATATTCTGTTCATACACTATGTTCATACCTTGTACCATGTTCTGTTCATATGAGTATATATCTTTATGTCCATGCAGGAAATTTGTATCGAGTCAAAATAGCACCTCACTGACAAAATTACACATAGGATTTGAACATCTTAACCCACCACCATACATAGCACTCCAATAGGGAGCCGAAGTCACGCCCTCTTCCTGGACCTATCACGCCCATTAAAATAAATGAACAGATATAACTTCTGGTCCGCTTTGGCAAGAGCCGTGGGTTTCACATATAATGTTATAGCCCTGCTGCATAAGCCTTCTAAGAGCAATATATTTTGCATGGAATAAAAGAATTTTGAATAGCACAGACCTAACGCGAAACACTTTACGTTGAGTCAATGTAACCTCAGATCTTACTTTCGGTTTCCAACAGGCAGGTCCCATTGATTCAGTGTAAAGTGCCTGTTCGATTCTGCATTCGCGTTCGGTCTGTGCTGTACCAAATTATTTTGTTCCACTCTAACTAGCGCATTTAGCAAGCTCTTTCAACAGGGTTACGCTTGAATTCACTCCGGTATGGTCCTTTAAACTTTAATTTTGAGCTTCACAAACGTAAAAAATAAATTGATTGTAGACCAACTTCAAAAGTTACGTTACATAAAACAACAAACATAGTCTTGATTGGCATGAATGGTTACCATTTAAATTCATATACAACATATGTGTGACTAAGGTTATAAATCAAAGTGGACCAGAAAGTCTATCTGTCCATTCACTCTCCAGCCAAAGGTCCCTATGCTAAACCGGAAGTTAGCGTGACTTCGGTTCCCAATTACCTGAGTTAGCCAAAACTTATAAACATCGCTGTAACAGTGATCCCCCTCCTCCCCCAACCAACCCCTCAAGACAGCCCATATACTTACTTGCTTTCAGGGCAGCATTGTTATACCAGAGGACTGAAGCTCCCAAGTGCTCTGCGTCTGAGATAAAACTGATCACCTTGTTCTCAAAGAGTGCCTTAGATATGAAACTAGCTGACGAATCCAGGGCAATCTTAGTTTCTGATCTCTTGTACCAGGGAATCTCCTCTGATGGGATCTGTTCAGGTTGTTTGACAGTGGAACCACTCTTGAAGCTCTTGGTTGTCTGTGAAATTTTGTCCAGGTATGGTTCCTCATACTTCAGAGAGGTGAAGCTGAACACAAAGGCATCAGTCACATCTGGGTCCATGAGGAAAGTGTCAAGTTCAGGGCCTGAAGGTTTAATATCAAATTGTAGTTTGTTTATGTACATCATGACAACATTGATTTCAGTCTCCTTTCCATCCAACCACTGCTCCATCTCATTCCCACTGAAGCTACACTCATCCTTGGACTGAAGAAGCTCTCTAAGGGCTGATTCCTCCATGTCGCCTCCCCTTATGGCGGGAACAAGATCTGACAATTTCTGCAGAAATTCAACTACAAAATCCCTCTGACAACTTTGAAACTTCTCCAGTTTGATGGTGATGTCTTCAGCCTTGATCTGTTTGCTCTTTTCTAGGAGATCATTGGTCCTTATTTCAGCCAGGTGGAGGTCATCCATTGCCTTCTCTAGTGCTGACACTAATGTCTCTGAGATCATTCTCTTCAGCTTAGACTCAGCGCTATCAAGCTTGCTCAATGGATACAACCAGACCTTCACAGGCACACCCTTCTCTCCATTCTCCCCCACTAGACTGGGCAGTTCCTTGTACACCTTCACAGCCTCTTCAAATGTAAAAGGAAGTTCCTTCAGTTCAAAATCTCCATAGAACTTGCAGCTGAAGTTCTGCACCTTCTCCTTGTCTTCATCAGTCATGTCCAAGCTTCCATCTGCATTTATCGTAATCAATGGGAGCATGTTGATCATTGTGTGTAGGTTTACCTGGACCTCCTCTTTACTTGAGGCATCACTGGTTACTTCTTCAAACTCCATGATGGCATCAGCCCCATAGAGCACCTGAGTGACCACATGTGTGGCATCTGTGTTTGACAAGACTTCAGCATTTGGATCACCCAGTTCAGTGACAATGAGCTCTCTAACCTCAGTGGTCTTTTGGTAGTTCAGTGAGACCCTACACTGGTGAGTGGAGGAGGTCGTCTCAGTGAGGTATTCGGCAGATCCTCCCACTTCCACGAGGCCACAGAGGAAGCTGGCCTCCACCGAGGTGCTCACATCTAACAGACTGGTCTTCTCACTCAGAGATTCAGACACTGCCACCTGGAATCTGGTGTTGGGCTGGGGAATGCTCTGGGTTTTAGCCTTAATATCCTCAGGCTTCCACAGGCTGATACCTGAAATCACACACACACACACACACACACACACACACACACACACACACACACACACACACTAGTTTTGTCCTCAATGCTCCCAAAGTCACAAAGGTTGTGAGGAGAGGAAGAAATACCAGATGCTGTTACAGAATGTATTCCCAGTTAATTCCCAGTTAAATGTGCAGGTTAAATCTACTCATGAGAGTGAGTTTGGGAGGGTATTTTAGAGTATCGTAGAATAAGATTTATTGTGCATCTATAGCATTACCTGGAATGAGTTGGTCAGTGCGAGCATCATAGAGTGTACCCAGATCCAGTGGCCTGCTAAGGGCGCTGATCTCCAGTATAGATGCATCTGTAACAACCACAGAGGACTAATCATCACTTAACAGTAGGCTACATAACCTGTTTGAAAAAAAAAAAAAGAAACAGTTCACAACACACACCACTGGATTCAGTGGAAACTGGGTCTTTCCCACTGACTAGTACCAGCTTGTCTCCATTTGGCTCTACTCAGTTTTTGCTTTTTGACACTGAAATACTCTTGCTTGATGCAAAGGTTTTTTGTTTGTTTACTAGACAATGCTGAAATACTGGCAAAGTTTTCTGTAATGCTGTGAGCTAGCCTGGCTCGCGCGACCACGTCCAGAAAAGAACTGTCGTCTGGCAAAGCTAGCATTGCCCGGGAATTCTTGGAAGGATTAATTTAACCATCTATCAAATGCTATCATGGAGCAGCCTGTTTGATCTCCATTTCTACATATCAGTATTGCTGTATAGAATTCCATTACATAACTGTAAATAAAAGCA
The DNA here is from genome assembly GCA_027497455.2 of Sardinella longiceps. Taxonomy (NCBI): domain Eukaryota; kingdom Metazoa; phylum Chordata; class Actinopteri; order Clupeiformes; family Clupeidae; genus Sardinella; species Sardinella longiceps. Next base: position 30,858,426 of record JAODXP020000025.1, read on the forward strand.
AGCCAGCATCCCTTTTACTTTTATAATACAATACACCAAAAGCAGTGTAAAACTATACACCAAAGTTCTCAACTTTGAATTTCATTGGTTTTGAGAGATCACCTTTGGTCAAATGAATATTTCCTGAATGAGCAATATAAGAAATGCAGCAGAGTACAGAAGATTCCACAGCCAATTATGCCGTTTGGACTTTGGCCTTTAAACCTCCTTACCTGACGGGTCCATTATATCAGCAGGTCCTTTAATGCTTCTGTCAGTTATGTCTGTCTTGCTGATGTTAACTGTGATTCACTTGAGCTGAGAAAATAGCAAATTTTCAACAACAATAGTAATTTTAAAAACATGCCATAAAACACCTCTTTCACACAGCATTTTACAGAACGTGGCAAAAGTGAAACGAAGGGCTAGGATATTTTCTAATTGAAAAAGCTAACTCCATTAAGAAGTACAATGTAGGTGTTGACATCTAAATGTTTTAGATGTCAACACTTTTATTCAATGCAATGCAATGCAATTATTTTTTTATACTTTTTTCCTTAGGCCTATGTATTTAGCTGACACTTCTGTCTAAAGCAACATAGGCCTACAATCAATTTCTTCAGGGCCAGTCACCCCTTTCTATTGTTGAATGTCGATGTCTTGTGCATTTTTTATTATTATTTATTTATTCATTTTTGGTTGTTTGGTTTGTTCTTTTGTTTGTTTGTTTGTTTTTAGGCCGAATGTTCCACAGGTAGCTATATGCATCTGTCTAACAGGATTCGTGCTTCCATTTCCTGTATTTGAGCGTGGGAAATAATAACATGCATGTCATCACGTATTTTTCATTTTAATGTGCACCCAGTCACGTACACTAGTCTGTAGGTCTTTTTTTTTCTTCTAAAGAAAGTGAAACTTTTGTGGTTTCAACTTGTACTGGTGTAACTCAAAACTGTTTCTGCAGGCACCTTTCCTGTTTCAGCTGATGGCCCATTTTCAGAAGTCTTTATAAATAATACTAAAATGGTATGATTGCTATATTTAACTCATAAATCATTTCAACAACGGTTTGCCTTGAAGACCATGCTTTGAAAAGGAATGTAGAACAGAGTATTATGGGCTTTACTTTTCACATCCCCAATTCTTTTTCACATTTATAGACTTAAGTTACACGTAACATGGCAAAGCAAATGAACACAGTACAAAGTATATATCTACTTGAAATATAAGTTCCTAAAAATTAGTGTCAACACCTAAACAGGTATTATTACATGTAGGCTATAGGCACAGGTATATTATTCTAACATTGTACTTAAAAATAAATTACGGTAGGCTACTGTTTATTTTCAGCAATTTTCAAATATTGTGTAAGTAAGAGTAAGAGGTATTTGTAGTAAGTTTTTTTATTTTTTTTTAACTTTCTCAAATTTAGTCTTAAAAAGTGTTTCTGTTGTTTTTGGGGGAAGCCTTTTGCCACGGCCAAATAAATAAACAATATTTCAACTTAGCAAAGTATCATGTAATAAGAACTGTAATGTTTTGTGGGGTAATTACCTGTTGTAGAGTCTTCCTCGTGTTGCAGCGAGCACTTTGGGCTTATGAGAAATAGATGGAGAGCCGAGATAGTCAGGTCACATCGTTTACAGGAAATTGACATCATGCTGGCTGAAAAGTCATTCTGGCATGGGTGCCTCTTACATTAATATTTACCTGTATATATAATTTTAAAATATTGTAATTTGAAATATTTGTGTAATATATATACACACTATTTTTATGTGTAACCATATGACCTTATAATCTTATAAACCATCCATAAACCTCTGCCAAAGTTGTGGGGCATTTGTGACTGAAACAGTTTGCCCGTAGTAGCAAACTTCTGATAAACATTTGGTAACAAATTTGTAGATTGCTGGATGTTTGCCACAAGGTCATATTTTCATGCTGTAAATAGTTTGCAGTAATAAATGACATTCAGTTATCTAGATGTGATTTCCTGCATTCTGGTGTATTTTGAGGTGGCCTGCTAGAGCTTCATGACAGCCTAAATATTGATAGTAAATGGTTTCACTTTAGGCAGGTTAGGAAATAACTCTTTGTTTCAGTAACTTCCTTGCTTCCTTGTCTTTTAGCCTACCTAAATAAGCTTATTAAAATAGCCTACAGACTGCGTTCTTGCCATTAAGGCTATGATCAGAGATCTGTGTGCAGGCAGGCATGCTAAAAATCAGTACTAGTAGCATCACCAGCAATATCTCAATGATTGTGAATGTGTGAGAAAGGGAGGGACAGAGAGAGAGAGAGAGTGTCTACTTTTCTCTCTACTTCTACCTGGGTTAAGAATTTAGGAAATGGACAATGAGTTTGCTGTCATTTGTTTGTCTGACCTGATTTATTATTGGCTTCATGACAGGCAGCTTCTAATGATAACAATAAGTGCAACTGGCAATGCTAACAATAGAGGTCTGTTCTATCAGATTGCCTTGGAAGAGACATGAGGGACAAAGTTTCATGTTTGGTTTACTATAGTACACTTACAAACTCGAGTAATTATTTATAAGATTCACATTTGATACTTCTTGAACAAGAAGATTGTGGTCCTTGGAATATCTAGGCACGTACTACGGTTAGAAGCCTATTTTTTATTGTATTTATTTGAATAAGCAGAGAAACATCTACATTGTGCATTACTTACTGGTAATGTTTGTGTGTCATGAAATAAATGAAGTATGATAGCACTGCAGCGGGAGAGTGAGTTCCAGGCTACAAATGAATCGGTAAGGAGATGCACTATGGAATGATAATGTATCATTACTCCATTTATTACTGTATTTAAGAACAAATTTGCAAAGATAAATACACTAATTAAGTGTGATCTGGAATAAAGTGCACATGCACATGCTGTTATTTAGCCAAATAAGCTTTAGTATAAAGTATTACAATACATTTTTGAGAATAATCATTCATTGGCATATGGTGCGATTATAAATGTGACAGATTCATCCAAAAAAAAATAATAATAATATTTTCAATTTAATTTATATTTAAAAAGAAAATACTAACTGCAACAATAACCAATTCTCACCAGTTTTCTCCAAATAAGTAATTTTGTAATGTAAGATAAAGCATGAATCTAAGGGCTGTAAAAATGTTATATTGATAACTGACTAATCTGTGTAATTGTACCTATTTTTCTTAAAGCTGTATTCAGCAAGTCTATGTAATTCCAAGAAAAAAAATTCTAAAATCTAAATCATACAGCTTGTTGGTCCCTCCCCGTCTCTACTACAATCCTTAACTTTTTCTTGAATCCCTCCCTCGTTGCAGCACGTTGTCAGTGGCTCTGCTCACAGCATTGGTCGACAGGCAGTTATCTCAATTATCTGTGGTTATCCCTCTTTCTGAACCTGATTGATAGAAAGCTGCTAATCGCCTTTGTCATGTACTACTTCCAGAATAACTTGAACATTCCATGAGATTTGACTTTAGTGGTTGCCGAATATAGCTTTAAATAAAATAAAATATAAAAGATTACATAAAAGCCAAACGCAGTATAAAACTTAACACAATGGACAGAACCAGACCTAGCATAATCTGAAAAGGAACAGTTTTCCACCATGCCGTGCTCTGGCTGCTCACGTAGTTATCGGCAAAGTCAACAATGTGTTGTAGGGCGTCTAGGATCAGAGCATCCATGTCATCATTTAGAGTGGTCTCCTCATGGTAGTTCTTCAATGGAAAGATGCAGTTCATTGGAACACCAAGGGTATTACTGCAACGCTTCATCTAGACACACACATGTACAAATCATCATCACCAAACATCTTAAGTATTTTACAGTAATGTTGTTTCATTGAAAAAATAAACACTTTAATCATTCATTCAATCATTTAATCAACACTGCCATAAACAAAAGACATCAGTTTCAACATTACTACTACTTACATTTCTTTAGTGCTTTACCAGACAATTGTAGGGAGATCTTGTTAAGGTTTTCACTCGTTTAAAAAACTGAAGTCTGCACCAGGAATAATGCTGATGCCGATTTTATTTTACAGTAAGACACGCAATGTCACTGGGAGAAGCAAAATGTCTCTTCGAAGATGCAGTAGCCTACTACTGTGTTTATTATGTACTATACTGCATTTGAGTGCCTCAGAAATTACTTTTTTATATATATATATATATATATATATATATATATATATATATATATATATATATATATATACTTTTGAAATCCCTGCACTGAGGAGCACAGAGTCAGTAACATCCCACAGGACTCCAAAACAAACCTACTTTAGAAAAAAAACAACAATAACAACTACAGTACACACTGTGTGTGACTATCCACAGCAAAAGTGTCTTGGTGAACTATCATACTTGAGGCGAGTCCCCAGACTGTTTCGTATTTACTGTCTTCTCTCAGAATTAAAAGTAAAAATACTTGGTTTTGTCCAACCTATCTTGCTGCTAGACATACTGGCTGAGCAAATCTATTTGCTGCCGCAGACATCCCAAATCTCAAGTTCAGGGAATCTCCCTGATAATGATAGTGCCTTCCTGATACCCACAAATTGAATGTCTCCTGGAATCTAGAGCAAGTCAGCAAGAGTGTGCACGAGAAACATTTATCTCTACATTGCACATCTTAAAATGTGCACACAACACAAATTGAGCGGGGGAAAGAGAGATTCTGTGCTTGATAGAAAGGTGTTTGTGTGTCTGTTGTTGTAGAGCATGCCAGGTGCATGCTAGATGAACAGTGTTCTGATTGGTTTATTCAGGTAAGTTAAGCCAATCAGCTTTCAATGTGGGCGGGCTTCCACCTCTGCCCTAGGACCAATTTGTATTCAGTTCAGTCAGTAAGCCACAGCCAACTGTGGTACGAGACTTGGGATGTCTGCCACCGCTCTAAAGTACAACTTGATTTCACACAGAAAACAAGAGGAAATAATGGTCTCATTATTAACACAGCAGGCTACTTTTTAGAAACATCACTTGTTTTAAACTGAGTTAAAGTGAAGATGGAAAAACTCACCTTTTCCTTGATTTTCTTGCTTGAGTAGATGCTCTTTATATTTTTCATGACAAGAGGACAAGCCTCATCCACATGTGTCATAATGACTACTTGAGGAATCCCTGCAGAGTGAGAAATGGTCAGTTTTGCCTGGTCCTCTAAATAAAAAATATGTATGTACACTCTATGTACACTCATTATTTGCCACACAAAAGACAGATATAGAAAAATAATGCCCGTTTGAAGTTCTAAGGCAAACGAGACGCCAGTCAAGTCAGAGCGAGTTGGAAAATTTTCAGAGGCACCCAAATGCTGTATAGTACACATAGAAGTTTACTGCGTCTTCGAGTGCCTTATAAATGACTGTTTACACATAGGGCCCTATCTTGCAGGCGGCGCACCATGCCTTCGCGACTAGCGCAAGCTGTCATTGCTATTTTGTGCGAGCGCATGGTTCGTTTTTCTGTCAAGTAATTCACGTTGTCTAACTAGCAAGTGACTTTGCGTTCTCGGAGGTGTGTCGAAGGTGTGGCTAGGTGCAAAGCGCAAAAGATGCTATTATACAGACGCAGAAAGGGATCCACCAGTGACTGGAAAAAACCTGGTCATTCGTCAGTCACGCATTCCTGAAATGCTATTTTATGGACGCACAGTGCAATAGGTAATGCAGTCCTTGTTCCAGCATAACAATGACGGCCACAACAATAATTATTACAATCGGAAAATCTTTATGATGCTCAGGAAGATGTGGTTAACCACAATTTATTAGCCTGCAACAGAAAACGCGTGAGGATATAAGAAGGGGGACGTTAAATGGAGAATCAAGTTTACTTTCGCTTTCGAATGAATATTCCGAGATGTCTATCAGGACTAAATCAGGTCCCTTTGTGTCTTGTGCAGCCTGTAGACATCAATTTAATATTACCATACCCATTACGGCTGTAACTATGACTAGACCCGACGTGTGAGCTTGCTCGCTATTCAATATTTTAATTTCTTTAAATGCACAAGGAGGAGATCAGCTGGTGTGATAGCAATTCACCAGGCGCTTTGCGCTGTTCGTTCTTAAAGGCAATGAGAGATTGATCTGTCATTGGTTATGTCTGTGTTACACCCATAACACACCCATGATTAATTAGGCATCCTAAGTCCAACCTTTTTGGACTTTGCGCCAGCGCGAAGTTCATTTTCTGCGCTGTGAAAATAGCAAAAAGCCGCCGACACGCCCCCAAAACCATATGCGCCATCCGTCAAACAACAGTTGACTTTGCGTCGTCAAAATAGGGCCCATAGTTTAGTTTAGTTTAGTTTAATTTATTTGATAGGGACAGATACATAACATGTAGGTTGCATAACAACCAAACAGCAAGCATCATAGCATTTATAGCCAAAAGCTAATTTCCAATGCCCATCCCTAGAAGGGTTTTTATAACAATACACTAGCAACAATAACAACAAAACATTATTATCATAAAAACAGCCTAATCACTCATTCAGTCCAATCATTCATCCTTGAAATCTATCAGTAATATTAGAAGTTGGTGTTTTTTCATCCATCCATCTCATGCATTCACTAAACAACATATGCACGTTTCCTACCAATCCTACACCTGTCCTGCACTGTCATGTATTCTTACACATTCTCCCACACAAAACACACACCCACACACCCATACCCCCCCCCCCACACACACACACACACACACACACACACACACATAAACAGAAATCAGCCTGGCCTAACCCCACCCCTCCCCCTTCCCCACACACACACATACCAAATCAACTACACCCTAGAGCCCTGCACTCCCGCGGGACCCAACGCAAAAGTATGCAGCGCGGGACGATTGGTGACGCCCGTGATCCACCAGCAAGCTAAGCGAATTTCGCACCGCGGTACCTCTATTCATTTCAATGAGAAGCGACCGTCGCGTCTGCAAAGCATTCTGGTTAAGGGATGCGGCTAGGTGGACGCGGAAAAAGTTCAGCAATGCCCAACTATATGCAAATGAGAGCGATTTTCGCATGCGAGTATCCAATGACAGATACGCGATTGGGAGGGCTATCTTAATTCAACCACTCAACAGCAACTGTGTTTTGAAACACACCCACGACAAACAGATTTGCGAACATGAGCGGTGCGGTGTAATGCGAAGTGAAGGAGTTTGCTTCCCTTGCTGGTGGATCACGGGCGTGAGCTCCGCTTGCGGTCGCGGGCGGGAGTAGAGAGAGACTTTTGCGGGTGCGGTAAAAGCAGATGGTTCGCGGCAGTCCCGCAAAATTAAATCAAAATAAAAAGTTGCCCTAAATCTCCCCTAATACTTAAACATTTAGCACCATATATGCTATATCATTCCCACATTTATTTTTCATCAGGACTCATAAGAGTCAAGGGCAGGGATGAGAGATAATAGGTATCTAAAGACGGCAATCACCCAATCGTGTGAACAGACATGTTTTGAGTAACAAGGTCTCTGCTAGGTGGATGAACTTTTTTCCCATCCAATTTCTCGTGCTTTCATACAGCGCGCACGCAGACAGGTGTGTGCTGGCCGTGAGGATACCCTTTACAAATGCTCACGCCATGAGCACCGTCTCTTTGAAATACTTCCCATAGCCTACCGATTTTTATTATTAATTTCTGACGTGCTACTTCGATAATGAAACATCTTCTTCACCAAACCAAACTATTTGTAGCCTAGGTCATGAGCTGGGTGCTCATCCTATCATTTGAAATGAGCAGTTAATTCTGACGGGGCTCTGGTGATCCTGGCGGGGCAGAACTTTAAAGAAAAAGGTCGTCATGAGGATAAACTTTTCGGGGGACTTGTCGCGGTAATGTCTCTAAATTTGCAAACAGGCATAATTGCTATGTCACTTGATTTTCTGTAATAAATGCATGAAGACTAGCCTACTTCAGCAAACCCATAGGTTACTGGCTGTAGCATCAGTTTCGCTTTTAAAATGTAACAGTGTAGAGGAAGAATGCCTGTTGCAGGCTATTTAATTTATTGCGTAAGGGGGCATTGGAGTGCAATCTATGGACCAGCGGCATATTTATTGCATTGTATTTGCCCCAACAACTAGTACAAATAAGCATCATCATCAATTACAACAATTCAGCAAGATAGATGGCCAAAAGTGGGTCCCAGTTAGCCGTGGGCCCGGAGCAACCGCTTCCTCTGCTCCACCGCTTATGCTTGCGGTATTTTTGCGGGCGGGAGCGGGACGTGATTGTATAGGTGCGGGTGGGAGCGGGACAAAAAAATAATTTTCATTGCGGGTGCGGGCGGGCGCGGGATGGACTGCTGCGGGAGCAGGACAGAAAATCTAGTACCGCGCAGACCTCTACATAATATCTATCAGATTGTAATTTAAAATTTAAATTTAAATTTTAAAAAATAACCACGAGGTTAATAACGTTTTCGGACGGTCACAAAGTTACTGTCAGTGTTTGATTCTATGACTGCCCTGTTGGCCTGAATGTGTATTGCACTGTGTTGACATGTTTTGTTTTTGAGGCCATGTGTCTTTTGTTTTGATAAGGACTCCATCCACGCAAGTCATGTGCCTTCTGATTTTCCCGCCAACTGTAGTTTACACCTGTGCTGAATTTATCAGCTCAGTACCTTGTTTTCTCTCATCCAATAATCTGCCCTGTACCCTGTATTTTAGTTCATTATGCTTAATGCCTGGTGTCGGATTGTGCCTCTACCTCAGTGAGTGTGACTGCTACGAGCCTGTTGTGTTATCTCTTGAAACGTTTTTGGATTACTCTGCCTGCGTTGTCTTGGATTATTTCTGTTGGATTTTTGTCATTTGCAACCTGCCTCAGTTAGTTTGGACAATCTTCTGTGCTTTATTGAACTATTATCTCCTGTGCTTTGACCATCTGGCTCTTTTGTGTTTTTGAACTGACTTGCATCCTTAAAGGAGAACTTTTGAACTTTTGAACTTTTTGCTCCTTAAAGGAGAACTCCTGAGAAAATAAACTGTTTAATGCTACAGTTCATCTGGTCTGCTTCTGGGTCTTCCTGCTAACCTACAGTACAATCCGACCACGATGGACCCAGCAGACCCAAACCAGGTGAAAACTGCCCTTGAACAACATGGCATTGTTATCAGGAGACATCAGGCCCAGCTGGACTCGGTCACAGCGAGCATCAGAGACCTAACTGCTCAAATTCAACCTCTCCAGCTAGCCAGCTCTGCCGCAGCCTCCTCATCTCCGCTCCATGAACCCGTCATGAACAAGTATGTCCAGGAGTCCTTAGCTGCTGGTATCATCCGCCCTTCCTCTTCCCCTGCTGGTGCTGGATTCTTCTTTGTGGGGAAGAAAGATGGCTCCTTAGGTCCTTGCATTGACTACAGAGGTTTGAATGATGTAACCATTAAAAATCGCTACCCTCTTCCTTTGTCCTCTGCCTTCGAGTTGTTACAGGGGGCCACAGTGTTCACCAAGCTTGATCTTCGGAAGGCCTACCATCTAATCCGTATCCGGGAGGGAGATGAGGGGAAGACAGCCTTCAATACCACCTCTGGGCACTATGAGTACCTCGTCCTCCCATTTGGCCTTACCAACGCCCCAGCGGTTTTTCAATGTCTGGTAAATGATGTACTTAGAGATATGATTAATAAGTTTGTTTTTGTTTATTTGGACGACATTCTGATTTTCTCAAGGTCCCTGGCCGAACACACCTCCCATGTCAGAAAAGTACTCCAACGTCTCCTTGAAAACCAACTGTACGTGAAGGCAGAGAAGTGTGAATTCCACAGAGAATCTGTTGCATTCCTGGGGTACGTGATCTCAGCTGGCAGTATCCAGATGGACCCACAGAAGGCCAAGGCAGTGGTGGACTGGTCGACGCCCTCTTCCAGACGGGAACTTCAACGCTTTCTGGGGTTTGCAAATTTTTATCGTCGATTTATCCGAAATTACAGTGCTCTGGTTGCTCCCCTCACTGCTTTGACTTCCTCTTCTGTCAAGTTTTCCTGGTCTCCCAAGGCAGAGATGGCGTTTCAGAACCTAAAACAGCGGTTTACTTCTGCTCCGATCCTGATCCAGCCTGATGGAGTTGTGGAGGTCAACGCCTCGGACGTTGGGGTGGGAGCGGTGTTGTCCCAAAGCTCTGCCAAGGATAACAAGGTTCATCCCTGCGCCTTCTATTCACACCGTCTCACGCCCCCAGAACGAAATTATGACATAGGTAACAGGGAACTGTTAGCTGTTAAACTAGTTCTGGAGGAGTGGAGACACTGGCTTGAGGGGGCCACCGTACCGTTCCTGGTTTGAACCGACCATAAGAATCTTGAGTACATCCGTTCAGCTAAAAGGGTCAGCTCCCGCCAAGCTCGTTGGTCCATGTTCGTCTCCAGATTCAACTTCACCCTGTCCTATCGTCCGGGCCACAAGAACCTGAAGCCTGATGCACTCTCCCGACAGTTCAGCTCCTGTGACAAGGCCCAAGAATCACACCCCATCCTGTCTGATTCCTGTTTTGTGCGTGCAGCACATTTTGATATTGAATCTATTGTCTCTGCAGCTCAAGCTAGTGAAGCTGGGCCCAGCCAGTGTCCACCTAACTGCCTTTTTGTTCCTAGTTCTGTCCGTCCTCAGGTTTTACAGTGGGGGCATTCATCCCAGCTATCCTGTCATCCAGGGTCCAGGAGAACTCTGGTCTACATCAGTCGGCGGTTCTGGTGGCCAACCATGAGGGAGGACGTATGCAACTTTGTCGCTGCCTGTCCAGTCTGCGCCCAGAATAAGACCTCCACACGTCCACCTGCTGGTCTGCTGCAACCTCTGTGTGTCTCTAGCAGACCCTGGTCTCATATTTCCCTTGATTTTATTACCGGTCTTCCTCCCTCAGATGGCAACACCACTATCCTTTCAGTTGTTCTCCAAGGCAGTACATTTTATCCCTTTACCCAGCCTCCCGTCTGCTAAAGAGACGGCTAATCTCATGGTACAACATGGGTTCAAGTTGCATAGCTTACCTTTGGAAGTGGTATCAGACAGGGGTCCACAGTTTACATAACCTAACAGTTACCACACTGTAACGTTGGAGTTTTAACGTTTTCCGAACCAAAATAGGATAATGTTCTTTAAAAAAAAACATAGGAGAACCATGAGGGAACGTTAGTTAAGGTTCCCATAACATTCCGTGTTTACTGGGATATCAACAGTTAACAGACTGTTGTTAAGCAATATCCACATTAGAAGGGCTACCTCTGCGTAATGAACACTCAAAACGTTTCTGTCATGTGTGCTGTGTGCTGATTTTTAAATAAGCCTAAAACAACTGCTCATCCTCCCATTCCACTCGCGTTCTCATATGTGCGCCATAGGCTGTATTTAAATGTGTGCACAGGGAAAGTTCCATGGGTGTTGCGATGTGAGAGCTAAACAACTGTGTAACGTATGTTTTTGACATGTCATATTGCAACACTTTCTCAATAATGAATTGAGAGGGCTGACGAAGGATTCTGGTTATTCTAATACGTCTCCTAATCACCTTTCGAGCACACAACTCATATTTTAAACATTATTGAAAAACATCGGGAAATGCAGGACACGCACTGAACAGTCAAATCTCATAAAATAGCAATATGTTTTAAATGTATGCCATGCAGTTCATTTGTAAAGCGTGTAATAAGCTACTCAGTAATAAAGAGATCGACAACTAGCTCATCAAACAAACAAACCTTTACGAGCCACTCTTACTTTCGGTTTTGTTTGGTCAATCAGAAATCTAAACTCAAAAACTTCAATCACTCTGGTCTGCCTAGTGCATACATCTAACACCAGGCTTGCCTGGTGCTAGATCAGTGGTTCTGACCCACAGTTTGAGACACACTGTGCTAGATTGATGGGTGATCATAGCGGAGCAGAGCAGAACAGAACTTTTCATGAAACGCATTTAAAGACGCAGTGTGTATTCTTGCACATTTTAAGACACGGCATATAATGGAACATTTTTCTTTTTCCAAGGTAGATGCTAGTGTAACAGGACGCCCATTTGTACGTCTCCTCAAAATTACATTCAGGTGCAGGTTAATGGGGAGGCGGACCCAAGTCACTTATAAATTGGAAGGTGGCTTTTAATCGAAACAGCTACTTGTTGCCTTCAGGTGAACTGGGCCCTGGTGTTGCGCTGTGATGCACAGGCCGTCAGGCCATTTGTTTCATTGAGGTCTTTGACCTTAGGTAAGTTGATTTTATAGTTATTATTTCATTTCGTCAGTCCACAAGTCCATGTCGTTGAGTCTTTGTTTTGCTTGTTGTTGTAGAGCCATTTTGCCACCTCTAGTCTGTATCTCAGTGAGGCTCGCGTTGTAGAGCTCTCCATGACAGGTATGTTTGGCTGATTTTTAATTAGTCATCAGTTGTTCATAGGCATTCCTCACTTAGCTATTCTTTCTGGTTTGTTAGCTGCTGGTACCTGGAACTCCCGGCCAGGTTCTCATCCATGATGGGTGTTTGGGAGGATAACGCGCCCTGTATGGTAGGTCCAAGAGCTAGTTACAGGTAACGTCATTTTCCTGTTTGGACCCTAGTTAACTGTCATGTTTACATTTATAGATGCGGTGTGGTGCAAGGTGATCGAGTGACCCGGCATCCTTTCCATCCACGCTATGAACTAGCTGCTGTTTTGTCTCCTGCAATTCTTCCCGTTTGTTGTTTTTAAGTTTGTCTGCTGTCAGCTAGCACGCAGGGTAACTGGTGGCTGTGCTACTTGCATGCCTTTAGCGGTGCTGCATAAGAATCCTTCTGTGTTTTGAATAGTCTGTGTCCTTATCGTCTCGCATGACGCGACTGTCTCCGTATCATGTGTACTGTATGTGGTTTTGCGTACGTGTGTGAGAGGCCGTATGCAAACGTGTGTGTGTGTGTGTGTGTGTGTCATATTGTCAATGTTGCGTGTGTGTGTGTGTGTGTGTGTGTGTGTGTGTGTGTGTGTGTGTGTGTGTGTGTGTGTGTGTGTGTCGACTGCGTTCCAGTGCCAGTGGACAGCTGCAGTTGGGCTATGGGCATCTGATCCAGCCTTTTAGGCTTTTAAGATAAGTGGCATATTCTAGATTAATGAGTAATGTTAATGTAATGGCAGACATGTTCTGTGTGGTTAATTCTTCTTCTCTTGTGGACAGGAACTTAGGCTTACCCGGGTGCTTGGCGGTGTCAAGGTGGTGGCCTCCCTACACTGACCTTCGCTCTCTCACCTTTGGGGTGCCCTCTTTATCTTGCAGTGACTTTGTGCTGTGAATCCAGGTGTGCTGTGGATGTTTGTGCGTGTGTGTGTGTGAGCGGATAGTGCTTAGTCCCCCCCCTTCTGATCCTTTTTGCACCTGTGGTAAGCCAGTCCTACAGCTTTCTCCTAGCCTTTCCAACACCACGCCCCATAGTACTGCAAGGCCCACTGGCACAGTGCATGTTGCCAGATTCTATCTGGATGTCTAAGTCTGAGTGTGTATATGGAAGGATCTGTTTGTATAAATAAATTATTTATTTATATTTCTTGGTGTCTGAAGCCTGTCTCTGCTCAATTGAACGAACCTGTAAGACCTAGTGATTGAATAGTAGTATAATGTTTCTTAAAGACTTCCCGGGACGTTAGGTCTCGGGTGGCGTAGTCCGGCTACATGTCCAAGTCCACTTTGCCACACTATACCAAGGCTCTAGCCTCTATTATTTTATTGCCAGATGCACTAGTCTACTAGCCTGGCGAATGCCAAACTAAAATCACAAGTGATATTTAGTCTGGGGACCTAACTATTGCATTCCTCGTAGCGGAAGCATAGTTTACAATAGTCCATAGCCGTTTATTGGGCGCTACAAATGTCTATCATAGCGTCTGTACATACCTCGGAGCAGCAGGGGCAAGGTCTACCCCACAGTATACCCACTAGAAAAAAATTACACTACAGCACTGATGTTTAAGGAAATGGTTGTGCCAACACTTACCCATGTCAGTGGCCTTCTCCCTGATGAGTCGCATCTTCTCAATGACTAAATCTTCCATTATGGTCATCTTATTGGCATCGATTACACTCACCAAGCAATGGATCTTATCAGCCAAAGAGGGACGACTTCTGTAGTGTAGGTCATTTTCATTTAATGGCGTTTTCATGTTAAACTGGGGGTAGAAAAAAATCCATTTCAAAACATATTTGAAATTATTTAATCTCTCTGTCTTACTCCCAAAGATTTCAATCTAGTACATCGTCTGGCCCAACCCACATTGTTCGGTTGACATATGGTTCAGCCAATCAGGAAACAATTTATAGTTCAGCAGCATAGGAATGTCCCCTCTACTTTCGAAATACCTTTACAAAATCGGCACCTTGATGTTGAAGACTCATTGTCACTACAAAGTCAAAATAGATAGAAAATAGCGAACGATTTGTTACTGAATGCGGAAGTTGGAAATGTGAGAGCACTGCACAGAATGCTTCATTTCGAAACGGACACATATTCCAATGTATTGTTTCGGACTATACAGTCGGGCTTAAGGCCAGGATACTACACTACATTATAAATCTGTTAATGTTGTTATGACCTCCCACATACCGACTGATGCTCCACTGGCAGTCTTCCAGAGACTCACCTTATAGTTGTCTCTGACATGGCCTTTCATGGCATTGATGATGTCATCAACATGTGCCCCCTTGTCTTCTTCTGTATGCTCCAGACCCATGATGTCATAGAACACAAATGGCAAAGTTCTTCTATTTTTGTCTTTAATATGGTAGGATTTACACTGAAATAAGAAAGTGTAAGTTATGTCATGATTTGTTATACATTCTCGCACATTCAAGATATGATCGAAGGGCAAATAATTACAGTACTAATTTCCACTAAAAGCCTCAAAATCTCTCCTCCTTCCCCTTCTTCCACAGGTTGTGCGTGAGACTTAGCAGCAACAGACCGGTACACAAAGTAAATCTGGGACATTCAGTCACTTCATGCCAATGGGTGATAATAGTTTAAGTATGTTTGGTGTAATTCAAGTGTAGCCCTGTTGCACAAGCCTGCCAACTGCATTAAATAGTGAGTGGAAAGAGAATTTTAAACAAATAAGCGAACAAGGAATGTAAACTGCTTGTTCGCTTGGTCTATGTTCCTCTTCAACACTATATCAAATTTGACAAAAAGTAAGACTGAAGTAACTCAGTCCATTCCAAGTCACCTCAGCAGTGACGACTTCCTGAATTTTTTCAATAAAAAATTGAAACCATACGACTTAAAATTAGCAACATGCCTACAGCCTCTCTACTAACTACTGATAGCTGTAGCCAACCCATAGCATACCTTGACTCCTTTATGCCCACTGATATATTAGAAATTTCTTCTCTCATTACTAAAGCGAAGGCGTCAACATGCCTACTTGATCCTATTCCTACTCACCTCATGTACCAGCTACTTTCAAGACATCAGTCATTAAACCATTGATTAAAAAACCAAACCTTGACCCTGATGTTCTGGCTAATTACAGACCTATATCCAACCTTCCTTTTATATCCAAAATTCTAGAAAAAATTGTGTTCAAACAAATTTGTCGCTTCCTAGACGAAAACAAAATCCAGGAAGTCTTCCAATCAGGATTTCGAGCTAATCACAGCACTGAAACAGCCCTAGTTAAAGTCTTCAACGACGTCCTTCTTTCCATGGACAATGGTAATATATCCATATTAATTTTACTTGATCTTAGTGCAGCTTTTGACACCATTGACCACGATATCATACTACACAGACTCGAACATACGATAGGCATTAGAAATTCAGCATTAGCTTGGTTCAAATCCTACCTCACTGATCGATACCAATTTGTACATGCCCACAACGTCTCATCTTATCATGCTAAAGTTAAATATGGCGTTCCGCAAGGCTCAGTACTGGGCCCCCTACTATTCTCTCTCTATATTAAACATTAAAGTTTGGATGTCAAAAAAATTCTTATGCTTGAACTTAGATAAAACTGAAGTTATGATGATTGCCTCTAAACAACTGAAGGACACCTCGCTTCACCATCATAGCTCACTTAGCAGTCCTACACTCTCATTTAGCTCACAAGTGAAAAATCTGGGGGTAATTATTGATCAAGACCTCTCCCTGAATAGCCATGTAAAGCACATTTCTAAAACATCATTTTTTCACCTTAGAAACATTGCTAAGGTTAGGAAGTTCCTGTCCTTTGAGGATGCTGAAAAACTTATACATGCATTTGTTACCTCCAGACTCGACTACTGCAATGCTCTGTTCTCAGGGTGCAGTAACACCTGCATTAAAAGTCTATAGCTAATCCAAAATGCAACAGCTAGAACACTCACTAGAACTAAGAAATATGAACATATTTCTCCCATTCTAGCATCTCTACACTGGCTTCCTGTCAAAAGAGGAATTGACTTCAAAATCCTTCTCATGACGTATAAGGCACTTAATGGCTCAGCTCCTGCATATATTACAGATTTACTTGTTCCATACCATCCAGCAAGACCTCTGACATCTCAAAATGCTGGCCTCCTTGAAAAAGTGACCATATCTAAAACTACAATTGGGGGAAGAGCTTTTGCCTATCGAGCACCTCTTCTATGGAATTCTATTCCTCCCTACATTCGCGAATCGGACACTCTCAATACCTTTAAGTCTAGACTTAAAACCTTCCTTTTGACATTTCCTATAATTAGGAGTGGGCCATGGCATATCACCACTCCTCTTGGGCTTTCCTGGGAGGGCTACCTCTGCTGTTTTTCCAAGGTGGCCACTGACCACCCCCTTCTGGGTTGGTGAGATGCCATGTACCATACCTTAGTTATGCTGCGATAGCCTAGTGCTGCCACCTTCTCCACGCTTGCCATCCTGTACAACCCTCTTTCTCCTCTCTCTCTCTCTCCTCTCCTCACTCTAGCTAGATTATATGACACATATCATGAAGTGATATCCACCTAGATTGGCCTAATCCTCTTGTTTCCGTTTCTTTTTGTTTCTCTTGCCTCCTCTGCCCCGACGCACTGGCTGAGTGATGAACCTCCCGTACCTCCCTGCCACCAACCCTACCCCACTACGGATGCTGACCAACCTCCCCGGAGCCACACACCATGACCATCCCCCCTTATCTCTGAGGCCCGTGATGGAACTGGCCTGATGGCCCCCTAATGACCACTACTTAGATGATGACCAACACCCAATGGACTCAGATCCCACTCCAATTATTGACTAATCCCACACTCCAACTACTGACTCCATCCCTTGGCCCTGAGTGTCACACAAACTATGTGTATATCATCTCTGACTACATTCAGTACTCATACTGTTTTGTGTTAACCATGGTCAATCTATGCATCAGACTTTACGGATACTTAAAGGCCCCAGGCAGGTAGGCTGAGTCCATGAGGCGTGGATCTGCCCAAGGTTTCTTCCTACATAACAAATTATTTACAAAGCGAGGGAGTTTTTCCTTGCCCCTGATTCTCATGGATGCTTCCTGTACTGTCTGCGCCGCGAGACAATGTACTGTATTTGTGTGCTCTACAAATAAAATTGAATTGAATTGAAACTAACTTCTGTAAGATATTAAAGGGACACCAGGCAGGACTACAATTTTCTATCTCCGGAGCTCCACCTACAGTTGCCGAAATATTAGAAAAAATACAATTACGTTACACATTCTCAACAATCGATGTAAATTTATTTGCAAACCAAAGAGTACAAACCAGAGATGATAATTTTCCTGCGCTATGTTGTCTGACAAGCCGGTAATAAATGCAATTTCAGTTATACCCACTTTCAGTTTCTATTTCGCCATTCTGCCAAGCGGGATTACCGCGAAACAAATGCTTGAGTCTGACGAGAGAGCCATCGGTCACCCCGTAATGAACCATTTAATCATCAAAGTGGCTTCGAGGCTGTTAAATTAACAGTAAAAAATTGCCTGGTGTCCCTTTAATTCCTAACCGTCATACAGGAAAATGGGTATGAAATTGATCACATTCATTGAGAACACTACTGTGCATGGTTGATGATTTACCTCAATGGTACAAATCAATTGTCTTGCTCATTTTTCCACTACTTGTTTGTTAAATGCATTCTAGAATGGTTGACCCGGCCCTGCTTGCATAAAAAAAAAAAAAATACCACCCTGGGCAATAGCCCCCAACATCAAACTTACTTTTTACTCAATACTTACAGCTTTAGTGAAACTATGGCTATCAAGTCCAACCAAGGCTTCAACTATGATTTTTTCCTGGAAAATGCAGTTGATGGAGTTGATAAGGCTTGATTTCCCAACCCCAATAGGACCATGCAGGAGAAAGTTCAGATGTTTGATTCCTTGTCCGTGGAGTTTGAAGTTTTGCAAGGAGTTTTTCATTGAGGCACTCAGACTGTCATAAAAATAAATACATGAAGATTCATCTTAACTGATTTGTATGGAAATCCATTCTAGCTGCACAAAAACATAATGTAGTCTCAGACTAGCAAGGATATTAAGTCACAATTACATGTACAGATGTCTCGCTATCTGAGAATGTAGACTAGTGCATTGCCCATGTAAACAATGTTTTCTCAGAAATAGTCCAGGCCTACATGTATGCAGGTTTGTGTGTGGCATGTTTGCGACCCATGTGTCTTGTTATTGCAATATATTAGAAAATGCAGGCTAAACGGCATAAACTATAGAGATGCATGTCTTACAAACTTTTAGCCTATCTGTTGCCGCTCGCGTGTGTTTGCATGATGTTGTGAGATTGGTGAACCTAAAGAAATAGTCTTGCTATGCCATCGCAATTCCTTTTAGATTAAATTGTACTTCTTAGACACCGCCAGTGTGGAATTTGCTCCACATCCAGCTGCACTGGCAGTATGAAAAGGGGGAGTGGCTACTTTTATGGCGGCAGAAGGCAACTGTGGTTAATTTAGCAATCTCTGTAGGCTAGTATTTATTAACAAATTTGGCACCACATCTGAGATCAATTGGACGAAAGGTTTGAGAGTTATGTGTGGAACACACACAAACTTACAGACACACAGACAGAAGTTCCTTGCATTAATGGATAGATGTTGACTTACCCCCATGGCACAGTCCTCCAGTTAGAGTCATATTCTGTGAGTGACAGATAGCATTACTTCAAGACTTGCTCACAATGACAGATTACCTCACAATAAGGTAAATACACCAATAAAGGAAACAACACATACCACATCTCATATAAATAGTTAATTGGTTGAATGTTATGAACAGAAGTGGTGTCAGAGTAAACAGATATAATGTCAATGTGATGATTTCATATGCTTACTGAATGTTGTAGCTGTGATTAAAGAATTGTAATGTAACCACCACATAGTGGGCTTAGTAAATTCAGGTTTCCCGTATCTACCTGGTTTCATTTAATATAGAAGCTGTTAAACAATATAGGTTTTATTGCTTACCAAGCATTTTGGCAGTTGCAGAGCTAGAGATGGTTCCCGAGATGTTAGAAAGTTGTATGGTGTACTGACCATCATCTTCTTCGCATGCATCTTCAATCTTCAAGGTGAAGTGCCTCCCTTCTCTCACTGAGATATCAATCCTATCACTGTTTTCCAAAATCTGGTCTCCTTTCATCCATCTGACATTTCCTGTTGTGTTTGCTTCACAGTAGAAAGTGATTGTGTCCCCTTTTTTCACACTGATGTCCTTTAATGGTACCTCAAACACTTTATTTGTAAATAAAACAGTATATATAGGCTAGAGTTATAATAAGCCTGTTGCAGTTAAAAGCACTTAATGTTTTGTATTTTTATACAGTACAAATATAGAATGTAGTTTAAATTTACATCTCAGAAATTCATGTTTTCACGGCAGTTCATGACATTTTAACATCTACTTCAGGGCTATTCAATTGGCGGCCCGCGGGCCACATCCGGCCCGCACGCGGCCCAGATGCGGTCCGGACACGGCCCAGATGCGGCCGACATGATTCATCACCTTTAAAACTAAAATATTGTTATCAGTCTCCAAAGCTTAATATAAACCTTATAATTTGCAGAATATTAATAAATAGATAATATGTCCCCAAACTACGTCAATTTAAGTGGCATTAATACATTAGGAAATATTTTTTTAAGGTATTTTCCACTGTTCATTCTCTATGGCGATTCTAAGCAAGTACATGTAACCGGTTTTGGCCACCAGAGGATTTTGGCGCTGTTGCGCAGCCTTTTTATTTATTTTTTAAGCCGGTTTGGTCTATTGATGCAGCATTTCCTCTTATGACAACTGTACTTATATTAGAGTCCTTGCGTGTTTACGTGTTATTTTTAATTTTTCTTTTAGCCTACCTGTTGGAGTGCAAAATAAGTTCTGTAATAGGACATTTAGGGATGAATAATTCACTTTAAAAACAAAGTTATGGTATTAAAATATTCTGTTCTGGTATTTTAAAAATAAAAATTTTGTAAACATGCAAAGTTATTGTTAAAACAAAGCAAATATGCATTTTTAATCAATGTGTTGCGATTTGATTATTTGAAAATAGTGACCGCGAAAAGTTTGCGGCCCAGCTCAAGTTCTTGGATTCTAAATGTGGCCTCCTTGGAAAACTAATTGAATAGCCCTGATCTACTTCCTTTGTATTCTACACCCTAAAAAACGGTTCATCTTGTTCAATGCTACTCCCCCAATGTGTCAGCCTGAACAAGGCCAAACATAGATGCTATAGATAATATACCTGACCGTGGTTCTATGAAATAAGACATTTTTAATTCATTCCATTTATGACAGGAGCCTTTGTGTACATTTTGGTAATGAGGCGTTTACCTGGATTTTGATACACTTGCTTGATACCTGGGTATCTAACTTGCTTTTGTCCCATCATTCTCGAGTCTGTAAAATAAAGATTGTCACAGTTCCTATAATTCTGTTCACATTTAACTCATTGACTGCCAATGACGTCTTTAGACGTCAACTGAAATACTGCCGTTCACTGCCAATGACGTCTTTAGACGTCAACTGCGTTTTTTAATGGGGAGGGCTGCAGAAAGACCAAGGGAACCTTGTCTGTAAATATCAGAATTCTCTGTCGAAAATTGTTGTTCCAAATTGATCCTGAGGGTGGCAGTGTGTCACTTTGGATGTGAGATGAGCATAGATTCATAGGTATGGCCAAGGGAGAAGTAGAGAAAGCTAATGACATGGCTAAATATGCCGCTAGCAAAGTGCAGACGTAAATCGGAGAAATTTAGGCAGTTCACACTCGATCAGAGTATGTGTCACTGCCATAGTAGTTCGAGTAGTGTTCCGATCGTGGGAGATGAAGGAGATCAACCTTGGGCAAACGGAAATAGCAGTTGTGACTTGTTTCAGTGCCCAGCTAGCTCACAGTTCCGGGTCAGGTAAGAATTTGCGAGCCAGTTGTTGATCACTGAGTTTTCGCTGTCACAGCCTGTAAATAGCATATATTTACCTTGTTACAACAATGACTATTTTATTACCAAAAGCCCCCTGTTACTGTTGTTTTTGTGGTCTTATCAAAGGAAGACATTTTCCCGATGTTTGACGTGCTAATAGACCGTAAAAAACGCGCATCCAAGACACTAACGTTGTCAAACAAAACGCTAATTTTCTCCCTTTTTTGATAAAAAACGGGTGTGTTTGGAGAAAGTAGCTTATGTTCGCCTGCTGATTTCTAAGCAATGGAAAGGGGTTGAAACGAACTTTTTTTTTCTGGTGAAAGAAGAGAGTCTGCTCTTTCTTGTGGTAGTTTCATTGTTTATGTAGTCGTAACACATAATATTCTGTGGCTCTTTAAAAAACAGTCAGAATTCCCCAAAACCTCTGGCAGTATGGAACTCTCTATTCTGAAAACGGCTGGCAGTCAATGAGTTAATGACTTTATGCATATCTGTATTTTAATTATTATTTTTTCAAAAGTCAACAACTCATCCACAATAACCATATTGATCAATGTTACTGTCCCAACACAGACTAGAGAACTTAGAGACACTTTTACTAGACAATATAAATGTCTATTATAGGCTAATTTAGAGATCACTTTTTTTTTTTTTTTTAACTGACTACTACATTTCTCATCACCACCATCTAATCAAAATCACGTTCTAGCAGGACCTGAGTTGATACTGATATTCTCTGATATTAGCAAATAGGACTCGCTACTATTCTATTTAAGAGCGAATGTCCGACACTTTTACAATATGCAAATAGGAGATGCTTGTGATCTAAGTTAATGATCTATGCCAAGCAGGATCTAAAAGTGCTACCAGCATTATCAGAGAACGGCTGGATAACTTGGAGAAAGATAAAAACTCAATTCTATAACTCAAGGAGAGTTGGGAAATTTGTGTATTTCCCCAAATTATGGCGTATAATAGCTTAAAGGCTTCATTTACGTATATGCAATTTATTTCATTTGCTGTGCGTTTGCAGTGTGTGTGTGTGTGTGTGTCCCATAAATGGTCTCCTCGAGGTTGACTGCATTACGCATGCATGGAAAAATAGAATCGACAGTTTAAAGTCTATAGTAAGAATGCTAAAAAAAAAAACACTTTTTTAATTAAAGTTCTCCAGCACAACAACATACACACTATGAGATGTACCCGTATGCAGTAAATTTCATGTTGACATTTTAACCATTTTCACATCACCTGATTATAATTAACCTATATTTGATATCTTTAAAATCTAACATTGAGAAGTCTGCATCAGCTGCTTTTCCCCTTGTTTTACATTTGAATAAAAAACTCTAGTTACCTTAATGACTGCTCTCTCATTCACAATCCAGTATGTGTCTAATTAACCTTTGAGCCT
The DNA here is from genome assembly GCA_027497455.2 of Sardinella longiceps. Lineage (NCBI taxonomy): Eukaryota > Metazoa > Chordata > Actinopteri > Clupeiformes > Clupeidae > Sardinella > Sardinella longiceps. The sequence continues at coordinate 30,881,226 of JAODXP020000025.1, forward strand.
TCTCTGCCATCTCTCTCAGTATGTGAGATGGCTTAATCACGTGCCCGTACAGACAGAGTCTCACTTGTTCTGTGTTTATGTATACAAGAAAAACTGTCTTTAGTTATTTAGTGAACAATATATTTCTTTTTACCTAAAGGTTACATAAAGTTACATACAATTGACAAATGAGACACCAACCCACAGCTCATGCAACATCATGTTCATAGTTCTTCCATAAATGTTTAGAGACATTCATGACTGTTGATCATTAACACAACAGTTTCACTTGGTATATAACTATCCGTAAACAAAGAAATAGTAAAGCAGACCCTCCAGGATTTCGCGATGTTGCGATTTGCAACTTCAATGCAACTTCAACCAATCCCCGCCACTTCATCGCGGCCATGCAATTTTGAGGAATCACCGCACCTTTCCCGCAACTTCCTGGAAGGTTTCTCGAAATACCAATCACTCGCGAGTGAAAGATCAACGGGTGCAGAGCTTTTCCTGCTCCTTGTTTTGCGGTGCAAATATTACTGTTCAAAACAGCTGCTAATCACAATATTCTTGATCATTTAGGCTATTGCCATTTACGTTACGTTTATGTTATGAGGCAAGTGTTACCTTAAATTACGCATTGGACTGAATGAGCTCTCTTCCGTTGTGCGCGTCTCTCTCTCTCTCCCTTTCCCTCCATGTGTGTGCGCGCGTGTGGATTCCAAAATCACAAGTTATCTAAATGACGAATTCAAGCGGAGTTGAAAGTTATTGCTAATGTATGCTACTGTAGAACTATCTCCAAGAAGAATTCGACAAAATTGATTTTTCATAGGACACTAAACGCACATCAAGTTGGTTCCCGTTCTTAGGTCTATCAGAATTCAGAGCAGTGAATTTTTTTCGGTTTGTGTAAGCTAGCCTGCATATTTTCCATGTTTTAAGATATCAAATCCTGTTCTGGCTTGTATGAAGTACAAAGCTTATTAGATGGCTTTTATATTTTTGCATTAAAATTAAGCTGATTTTTTTTCAGCCAAGTAATTGCAGGTCTTTGGTATTTTTTGCCCTCAACAGTGCCTTCCAGGCAGCACTGCCTTCAAGGCACTACTCCACTCAGTTTAGGGCTAGGATGAGGGTTGAGGGGTTAGGGTTAGGAATAGGGTAAGGGTAGTGCCTTTTAGGCTGTGCTGCCTGGAAGGTGCCGTTGGGGGCAAAAAACACCATTGAGCGTAATTGCCACACAGTTATTTATTGTATGACAAACAGTACAGCTCATGCCTTGCTTCTTGCTGTGGAACTACTTCACTTGTAGCTTCTAAATATATAAAGAGTGCTAGCTCCCTGGCAATGGCTTCACATTAGGTATACCACAGTTTTACTAATGCTTAGTCACAGTCTACTCGTGCAATCAATCAAGCCCAATATGATTAAGGTCATGGTGATGAATATGATGAAGCGGAAGATGATGACATGCAACAACCACTCCCTCCTTCTTTGCTTTAAAGCAGCACTTTCATCACTATTTCAGATATATATTTTTAATATAATATTTTGTTCTGGTTCACAGATGAACTTGGATGGCATGTAGTCATATAAAGGGTTGATAACTAAAACCATAATTGCCATCAGCCATCCATGATGTGCATTCTGCAGTTCTAGATGATAAACAACCTCAAGATAAAAGAAAACCTATAGTTGCAATATGGCATTGTTCACTGCATAGCTATAACCACCTACCATCATCAAACACATCAAAACGTGCTGCTTAAAAAAAAAAAAATCGCAACTTTCCGCAATTTTTCCTGGTCCCAGTAATTTTCTCGCAATAAAATGCCTAAAATCAGCGCAACTTCTGCCGCAACTTTTCAGAAAACCTGCCGCGAAATCAAGCATTTTTGACCGCAACAATCACAAAAAAGGCCCGCGAAATCCTGGGGGGACTGGTAAAGTAAAACAAGGACAAAGTGTACAATTGCAAACCATAAAACAATAAGCCTCAATATTGATTGACAGCACTGACTGCATAGTCTTCATAAAGTCTACATCATCTTTTGTTCTTTGGTTTAGTTCCAGGGCCATGTTTCTCAAAGCCTTCTTAACTCTTATGTAAGTAAAAAAGGAAGTAAAGTTTATTTCTAAAGCATGTTAAACACAGCATACACTGATGAAGGTGCTGTACAAGTAAATAAATAAATAGGCAGGAAATATACAAAGAAACAAAAATAATTGCTTACAATATCAGCAGCAAAATACAAGCACAATAATTACTGACATGACAAGACATGGCAAAACCAGTTAGCAATTAGTAGGGAATGCTAGTCTGAAAAAGTGTGTCTTGAGCTTAGATTTAATATCTCTGATGTTCGGAGGCAGATGGTTCCACAGCCGGGGACCAGTGACTGCAAAAGCTCTGTCCCCTTTTAACTTGAGGCGGGTTCGGGGGACAAGAAAGAGACCTTTATTGAAAGATCTCAGAGACCTGGTAGCAACAGTGGGATGAATGGCAGTAGCTACAGAATGTAGTTAAGGGCCAGGCCATGAGGAGCTTTAAAAACCATTAACAGCTATTTAAATTGGATCCTGTTCTAGACAGGAAGCCAGTGTAATGTGGACAGGTGTGATGTGTTTTTTTAAGTAGTTCTTTGTCTATATTGATAACTATACTTTAAATACAATATAACATTTTTACTATTTATTTACAACTGTTATATTGTATTTAAAGTATAGTTATCAATATAGACAAAGAACTACTTAAAAAACACATCACACCTGTCCACATTACACTAGCTTCCTGTCTAGGACAGGATCCAATTTAAATAGCTGTTAATTTAAAAGGACACCAGGAAACATTTTTACTATTTATTTACAACCCTCATAGTCACTTCAATCAATACTTGAAAGGCTCGTTATGGGGCGAACGAGGCTGTCTGGCATTGATTTCGGGGTAACCACACTTGCAGAATCTGGGGTGTTGGGTCCAAGAAATTGAAACTTGAAATAGATATAATCGAAATCTCATTTAATAACAGCTTGTCAGACAACATAACACACAGAAATTGTAATCTCTGTTTTGTACTCCTTGGTTTGCAAATTGATTTACAAAGGTTGAGGATAATGTACAAGTAGTTGTGATTTTTTTATATATATATATATTCAGTGACTATACAGTAGGTGGAGCTCTGGAATAATAGGAAACCACAGTCCTACCTTACTGTATGTCTCGAAACCACAAAGTCCAAAATGTTCATGTTGTAATGTTCACTATGTAACAAAATTCAACTTTCCTCCGTTCCTGGGCTGAGAGTGTTATTTCCTGGTTGGTTGTTCCACAGCTAATAGGAAAAGACTAATTTGGTCATTTCAACTTTGCTTTTGTGGTGTGATGAGATCTCAAAATTTGCCATTTTCCACAGTATTTGAGCCGCAATTTGTTCGCAAAAGTTCACATTCCGTCACATTTTGCAACTTGGGCTTAGCTCCAGGTTCATGAACAAGTTATTGGCCTGTCTACAAGAGTGGAAGATGTCAGCAAGAAGTTGTAAACATTCAGTGGATGCATTCTGCTATACTATATACACTGTATGGCCAATTTATTAAGACAAGAGCAAAGACGTTTTCCATCAGAGCCTCCATTAGAATGTGTGAGGCCTACAAGGCCTACTTTGGCATGCCTGTTGGTGACCAAGACAAGCCATGAGCACCCAGTACACCTGTGAACATGCAAGAAGTCTTTAGAGGGTGAGTTGAACAATTTATTTGCCCGATTTCCTAAGCTATTCTAGGCAAAGGAAAGAAGGGCACACTGTGACAGTGGTTGAAGGATGCTAGGGAACCACAAGTCAGAAAATTATCAAAGAAAATTATGAGAAACTTGAGAGACATGATCAAGAACTTTGGATGTCAGATATCCTTGAAAGTTCACATCCTCGATGCTCATCTAAACAAGTTCAAGGAAAACATGGGAGCTTATTCAGAAGAAGGAGGAAAGATATTATGGACTTTGAAAGGCGTTACCAAGGAGTGCACAATGAGAACATGATGGGAGACAATATATGGCAGGGGTCTCAAACTCCCGGCCCGCAGGCCAAATTCAGCCCGGGCTCGGCACAGATCCGGCCCGTGAGTTGGTGCTAAAATTACAATGCGATCCGGCCCTGGAGAGAGCCGTAACATCAGTCCCGACGGCGCACCCATTCTTCTCCGTCACGTGGAGTATTAATTGTACCGAAATCATAAAAGCATCATTGGTATCTCCATAAACTGACCTCTCTAACAGTGATAGTAGTTAGTTTCTGTGATGGACACTTCATGAGGTAATTAGCGTTGAATTTGTATCAAAAACATGATCACCAATTCGTGTTGTACCGTACTTACAATTGAACCCTGAGGGGTGTGGGGGTGGGGCTGTCCGTGAGCGGTGCCTGTGGGCTTGTGCATTCATACAAGAAATTGTCTGCGGTGTTCTGCACGAACCGGCTGCCCGAGCTCTGCATTCACAATCTATGGACATCGCTCAAGTCCCGCTTACCGTACAAGTCCCGCTTACTCCTTTTCTACTCCTTTCGGGCAGGCGCCACACGCATGCAGTCTGAATGACCTAACCTGCATTCTAAATGAAAACAAACCAAAATTGTGCCCTCACCGCTTACGCGCCGCTCACGCACAGGTTTATGAGGTTGCAGTTTGCTGTGTAACGTCAGTTTCAGACTTGATAGTTACATCCCTGTGTGTAGTTGATGTTCCAGTTCCATGGCTGTGTCAGCTACAGGGCCAGAGACTGCATCTACGTGGTCGTTTAAGTTAGAGACCTATTTGTATATTTCATGGTGTGTCTGTGTGTGTTTTTGGTCGTTTAACTTGGAGACCTATGGGTATATATTATGGTGTGTGTCTGTGTGTGTATATTTATGAATATCAGTCTTGTCCGATGAGTGTAGTGACGACAAAGATAAGGCTACATTCATTGTTTACCTGCCAAGGTGGCTGGCAAACCAATGGTAGCAGGCCCTGGAGAGGAACACCAGAACCAGCCAAAAGCCAGCATGCCTGCGCTGGCACGTTTCAGAAAGGGATTGATTTTCTAATCATAGCTCCCCAACTGCAGCTCAACATCTTATGATGCATTAAAAACACGCAATAAATGATGCCGATGTACTCTATACACGGGCAATGCAATATCGACAAGTTCTCCTTTTTTAATGTATTATATTTATTGTACCAATAAATTGAGATTAAATTACTTTCTATCAGCCTTATTACTACATGAAAAAATTGTGGCATATGTGACTGATTGATAATGGTAGCAACGTTTTGAAGGCATTTCAGGAGTATCAGCATGTGGAGTCCAAAGAGGTGGAAGAAGACGGTAACAAAAGTGAAGTGCACTTTACAGACCTTCACAGTGTGCTTCTCTTCAAAAAGACGACAACAGATGGTATAATTGCAAGGTAGAGGAAGGTCCTGAAGACCTTTAAGAAGCTGGGGTCAGTGAAAAGAGCCTTCATGAAGAACAATGTGGACAGAAAGACAATTGTAAGGACAGCCATAATAGCTGAACTTGCAATTGTGTTCCCCACTTAATTCTCTAAATTCTCACCGATTTTCTCTATTTGTCTGTTTCTGCTGAAGTTTTAACAGCACAAGCTTACTGTTTATGCATTAAACGATAGGTTTCTGCTGAAGTTTTAACAGCACAAGCTTACTGTTTATGCATTAAACAATAGGTTTCTGCTGAAGTTTTAACAGCACAAGCTTACTGTTTATGCATTAAACAATAGGTTTGAGCTACTTAAGAGTGTGAGTGTTTTCATGAGATGTTTGTGATACTGTTAGAAAAGTGTGTAATGTGGTGTTATAATACTTGCCATGATGTTGTATATGTTGCAACTGTAATACATATCGAATTATTGACTGACCTACTAATATTTTTTTCACATTCTTTTCTTACCTCACTAGAGAGAGGAACATATTTTACACATATTTTAAGGCCGGAGTCAACCGTTAGTTGTTGCTGTGGTCCCTGAAAATCCAGAGCTGTCAGACGCAGATTGACTCGACTGATGAATCAGACGATTCTGATATTTTTTTTTCACTATTAAGAGAGGCAGCAGGCCACGGAGTATGAATTTGGCGAGACTGTGGTGGCCAAGTGGCAAGTACAACGCCGGCTTGCCCTATCAGATGGAAAAGAAATTTGTATTATGACCATCACATACAGAATGATGCCGGGGAACAAAAATACCATGGTGTATCGAAGCTACCAATTAGACCTGTCTGAAGAGATCCTGGTGAGAGCTGCCCTGAGCCCCCCTTCCCCTCATATCAGCATGACGGAGGCGAGGAACCCTACCCTACAGGGTAAGGTGTTCTCTGTGAGTGATTTGAATTATGAGGAAAATAAAGGTCCACAACACTGTTTGATGCTCCCAATAATTTAATAGCACAACGTTTCGGACTGTCAGTCCTTCATCACAGTAGCACGACGATTTGGACTGTCAGTCTTTCATCACAGTGCAACCACTGTGAAGGACTGACAGTCCGAAACGTTGTGCTATTAAATTATTGGGACCATCAAACAGTGTTGCGGACCTTTATTTTCCTTTTAATTAACTTATGTTTGGTCCAGCACCTGTGCCATTGATGTGCGTGCATTCTCTGACTTTTTGGCTTTGATTTGAATTATGTTCAGACTGAATCAGACTGTATCCATTAGAAGCAGAATAAATCAGACTGTGAGCATTAGTATCAGACTGTATCCATTACTGCCCACCCATTAGAAGTATACTACTGAAACAGACTATCCATGAGAAGCAGACTGTATCCATTATGCATTGTTGATCCTCTTGTCTCACAGGTGGCAGTCCCAAGAAAGCTGGTAGTGAAGGGGACACCAATCCCTCTTGCTGAGGTTCAGATGAGCGAGGGGTGTGTCTTTGTCCCTGACGCTTTGGCGGGAGGCAGCACTGCAGGAGATCAAAGTGGGACAGTGGATAACTGTATCTCATTTAAAGGCCAGCCATCACCAGGACTTCAGCTTCAAAGCTAACACAACCGTTCACACTGTCATTTCTGTAAGCTGCAATCTTACTTTATTATTTTTTTTGATGTTAAGATTTTTTTCCCCTCCAGCTGACATTCCATCTACTTTTAGGCAGACAAAGTTGATGATCTGTTGATAAGGCTGTTTCTACCTTCGCTTTTCTTACCTCACTAGATGGATACACACACCTTTTAAGGCAGAAGGCAGCCGTTTGTTGTTGCTGTGGTCCCTGAAAATCCTGTCCTGAAAATCCTGTCAGACGCAGATGACTCAACTGATGAATCAGACGACTCATCTGCAGATGAGGGCCCATCAGCTCCGATTCATGAATCAGACGATTCATCTGAGGATGAGGACCCCTCAGCTCCGATTCATGAATCAGACGATTCATCTGAGGATGAGGGCCCATCAGCTCCGATTCATGAATCAGACGATTCATCAGCAGATGAGGGCCCATCAGCTCCCCATGCCAAAAAAGAGGAAGCTGACCAAAAACACTTTGAGGGCCATACAGTACCTGCAGAGACTGATGATAATTATACCAGCCATATTATTGTCATCGATACCCTTTCAACAATGAGAACACAATACAGAGTACCTCTCTCAAGTTTCAGCGGAGCACCCCTTCGTTCTAATATTGTGAGAGGATCATCAATGCTCACAAGCATTTATAATCATTAATGGAATGGCCCTCAAACATCCGGTTCCGTATCATAGGTCCGACATCCCATTAGTCCGACATCCCATTAGTCCGAAAATGAGCCATTGAGGAGAGGTCCCATTAGTCCGACATACCATTAGTCAGAATAAAAGAAGCCCATTGTTCCGACATCCCATTAGTCCGACAATACACATATAGAGATGCATGGATGACTTGAAATAAGGCTTATAGTAATTAATGACCAAAATATTGACGCTACTTGTCAGTGTTGAGCTGTTCTCGCACCTCTGTGTGTGAGTGAATGCGTGTAGGCATATTGTGTGTGTCTCCTCCTCATTTGGAATGTGGTCATTTGTGATGGGTTTTGTCGTGGGAACCTTTTTTAGACTGAAACATGCTTCGATGTTCGTTTGCAAAAAAAAAAACAAAAACATCCATGGCTGATAGATAATTGTCACAATTTACGGGATGCGAACCTGGGTTGCCTGTGCAACTGTCATGCACACACCCACTACCCTACGTCTCTGCTGTTGCTTTTATTCAAAACATAACAGAATTCACACAGAGTGTCACGTGAGCCAGTCTAACAAAAACAATCTCTACTGTGTATGGTCGGACTAATGGGATGTCGGATCAATGGGTCTCTTTTTTTCGGACTAATGGGATGTCGGACTAATGGGATCTCTATTCAATGGTTCATTTTCGGACTAATGGGATGTCGGACTAATGGTATGTCGGACCAATGGTCCATCCCCAAACATCCACCATTCCTGGGCACAGTGGATGGATGCTTCAAAGCGTTTTTTGTTTTGGATGTCCAATGCCCAAATTCTTACGCAGATTTGGGAATATATTCAGACTATGAAATACCAGGACCAGTGCGTCCTGCAGTTTAAAGTGATGAGGGCACAGTTTGCTGTGTAGCATCATTTTCAGACTTGATGGTTATATCCCTGTGTGTAGTTGATGGTCCATGGACTGTTTCAGCTACAGGGCCAGAGGCTGCATCTGTCAGCCGTACCTTTTACTCCTTGGTTGTTTAAGTTAGAGACCTATTTGTATGTTTAATGGTATGCCTGTGTGTGTGCTAAAAGTCGTTTAACTTAGAGACCTATTGGTATGTGTTATGGTGTGTGTATGTTTTTAAATATCTGATTGTATTTTGTAAGTTAGACTTATACACAGTTTTCTTTGATCTGGAATCTACAAAATACTCAATGTGTTCAATGTCACACTCCATTAAATATTTTGAAGGTGCCGACTTAACTCATGTCTGATGAGGGCAGCGAAGAGGAAGATGTGGCTACCTTCATTGTTTGCCCGTCGAGGTGGTGGAATGCAAGGCTCTCCCAGCTGGTTAACGCAGCAGGCCTTGAAGAGGAACGCCAAAACCGGCCGAAAGCCAGCATGCCAGCGCCGACGCGTGGCAAAGCAGGAGAGATTTTCAAATAGTAGCCCTCCAACTGCATCTCAGCGACGTAATTATGAAATAAATGGAATGGCAGCTGGTGGATCTTGTAGAGAGGTTTAGAGATAAGGATGTTTGGAATTAACAAGATTAACACACATCTATGTAATAAGTTTAAACTGTTTATCAACATCACACCAGTGCCCCCGTGTCTAGGGCAGTCAACTCTCGTGAGCCCGGAGAGAAAGGGCTGCCCCGTTAATGAGTTCCCTTTTATTTTGTCCTGTCCTCCATTTTGCTCCCTCCCTGTTGCCATGGGCCTGGCCGGCCTGTGGAATCAGCCAACAGAATACTCTCCCCGGGCGCTAGCTGCACACTGTATCATTTATTTTTGTATATCCCTATTTTCTTTCATTATCCTTTTCTTTCTTTGTTTTTGGACCAGTATCCTTATCTCTCACAGACCATGGTTTCACTCCATTAAATATTTTGAAGGTGCCGACTTGACACTCATGTCTGATGAGGGCAGCGAAGAGGAAGAGAAGGCTACATTCATTGTTTGCCCGTCGAGGTGGTGGAATGCAAGGCTCTCCCAGCTGGCTAACGCAGCAGGCCTTGAAGAGGAACGTCAGAACCGGCCGAAAGCCAGCGCCGGCACGTGGCAGAGCAGGAGCGTTTTTCAAATAGTAGCCCCCCCCAACTGCATCTCAGCGTTGGAACTAAGAAGTCAATGGAATGGCAGCTGGTGGATCTTGTAGAGCGGTTTAGAGATAAGGATGCTCGAATTAAAAAGGTACACACACATCTACTGTATGTATTAAGTTTAAACTGTTTATCAACATCACACCAGTAGAGCCACATGGAATGCAAAAAGTCCTTTGCTCTGTAATAAAAACTAGTAAAGCAGAGTAGAGAGATGTATAAATTAATTTTGTAATTTCTATAAATTAATTTCCTTTGCACTTCTGACCTTTGTCTTGCAGATGAGGAAATAGACCAGGAGAACTTTTCCCTATTAGAACAGGGCACCATTCAGGCTCTCATCCCAATTATTGGCCAGAGGATTAAATTCCCGAAATATTACAAGGAATTTGTAAGTACATTTATTTAGAAACAGAGTAAGGCCAGGTTTCTACATGCTCCACCATCCACTACCCCAAGGAGTGTGCTCCTGTGTGGGAGTTATTGCAGGCAGCAATGTACAGGATAGAGGGTGCAGTTTCACCCTCTGTGAAATTCTTTGCGTCTCAGTTAAGTTTATTTAATATATTTTTTTCTGTTTCAAACCGTTTTTAAAGTTGGTAATGTTTTGTTTGTACATTCTGTTCTAGAACTGTAACCGTGCCTTTCATAGTTTGCTCCTTGGTTGTCTGAGTTAGAGATCTATTTGTATGGACAGTATTCTGTGTCTGTGTATGTTTATAGTCGTTTAAGTTAGAGACCTATTTGTATGTACAGTATTATGACGTGTATGTTTATGGTCGTTTAAGTTAGAGATCTATTCGTATGTATTATGGTGTGTGTCTGCATACGTTTTTTAAATATGATTGTTATTTTATAAGTTAGAGTTTTATGAGCTGTTTTCTCTGATCTGGAATCTACAAATGTTCTAAATGTGACCAATGTTGTCACTCCATTAAATATTTTGAAGATGCCGACTCGACACAGGTGTCTGACGGCCCGTTTCCACAGGGCGAAATTTTCGCCTACTTCCCATTATAATGAATGGGAGGCGAATTTCGCCCTGCGAATGGCGAATTCGCCAAGACCAGCAAAAAGGTGAGAAATGTTTAACTTTTGGCGAATTTCGCCAGGCGATAATCAATCAAGTTCATTTGAAACGTTACGTGACAAGACAAGGGCGGGAGTACAAAATTTTGCAAACAACATGGCGGCATCCATGACTTCGTTATATGAAAAATATATTGTTTGATTTAAGGATCCTTGGGCCATAGTTTCTGTCTACATCGTCCCCGATTGTGTTTAATATTGTATACGAGTGCTATCGTGGCTGGTAGAACACTGTAGGTTTACAAATGAGCTTAATAACTTCAGTTAGCTCCATGCTAATAACTAGCTAACGATTAGCCGTGTTAGCACACTGATATCAGTCAATATTGACTTGTGGGACACAAATTACCGTTGACAATAAAGTAAAACCAAAACGAACATTTGCATGTGTTACACGAACATAATAGGGGCAAATAAACCACTGTAAATCCCAATTCCAACTCCTGGTTAAGTTTAGCTGCTAGGTTAATGTGAGCAACCCGGCGCAACCGACCCAGACACCCTGCTACGACCTCTGCTTGGTACACGCCCCCAGCGAAGATTCGCATTGATTCGCATTGATTCGCATTGATTTGCATTGATTTATGGGACAGATAGTTCTTCACTTTTAGCTCAAATCGACGCCTACAAGAGTTTATCGACTTTTGACCATTTTTCGTTCACATTTTCACTCAGAATAGAAGGTTACATGGTCATTACCTACCCCATAGATGATTAGACCGAGTGAAGGCTTTTAGCGAAACGTCAATGGCGAAAATGAATGGGCAGTGTGCTTCCTTGAACCTGAGGCGATTTTTCGAGGGGGCAGGCTTTCGCCCTCTATTCTATCCACGTTATTCCTACATCCCATGATACCACCTTGCACATCAAAGGACTACCCATCATTTAATAAAATACATCTGACACATTTGATAATGAAAGCAACAGATTTTGTAATGCATCAATAGAGTGGGAACCAGCACGTTAAGACTACAGTACGCCCAGCAGCTTGGATTTAAAATGATACATCTGATACTGTGCATTAACTGACGGCTGTGGCATAGACTACCATGACAGCTGTGTAGCCTAGGCCTATTTCGTTATTTTAAAAGAAATGTTGTTCTTGTTTTAAAAGAAATGAAGAAACCACCTACACATATGGATCACTTACATACCGAATTTAAGTGAAGAGGTAGCCCTTCATTGTCTTCCTGCCATAGAGAGGGCAAGTCTGGCCCTGTTACGTCCCCTCGAAAAATCGCCTCAGGTTCAGGAAGCAAGCTGCCCATTCATTTTCGCCATTGACGTTCCGAAAAGTCAGGTTCGTAGGCACTTAAAGCTTATACTTGGTCTAATCAGCTACAGGGTAGGTGATGATTGTGTAACCTCCTGTTCTGAGTAAAAAATGTGAACGAAAAATGGTAAAAAGTCAAATACTTTCACTTGTAGTCACCTATTTAAAGGTCAACTTCAGTCATTTTCAACATGAGCTCTATTGCTCAAGCTACTTGAGATTAGCTAATACTGGAAACGCAAGACATTTCGGTCCAACCATATAGCTTTTCTTGAACAGAGAATAATCACTTACAACTACCCCAATGGGGCAGATTTTTAAACTGTGTTTTCAGCATCTGAACATGCTTATTGCGTCCTTATCGTCTTTGCGAGGCACCCCCAATTCTAACTTCTTTTGGAAGAAGTTTTCAGTCAACGTGCTTGGCCGGTTAGTTCTACCATAATTCTCTGTATGTTTCTTCACTGATGATGTACCACATTTGCGGTTATCATAGACAAAAACTTTGAGGCATGTTTTACAGGTACAGAAACCCTTGACAATGTTATTTTCGTTGTCGGAGATAACGCCAAAATTCTCCCACTCATTCGATTTTAGTTTACTCAATGTATTAGCCACAATTTTAAGTTCTCCACTTGCCAGTCTTTTCTTCAACTCTTCTTCGGGATCCATTTTCCAAGTGGCAGAGAATTCTGGGAATGGTGTGCATGCCCTGATAGATTTTACATTTTATCATGTTAAAATGAATGAATGGGTTTTATGTGCAACTAAATTATAGGCCTAGCAATTTATGTATTTATTTTATTTTTTTAACATGATGTTTTGCCCGTTATTTAAACCCGTGCTCTCCTGCTTCCGACCCGAACACGTATCCAATGTAGTAAGATTTTTTTTTACCCGTTTCGTTAAAATTTGCGTTTCAACCGTGGGTACCCGAACCCGTGCAGGACTCTGACTGGTAGTGTAGTGGTTTCTTATGAAATCACGCGTAAAATACATCTTTGTTCAATCAAGGTTAATGCTATATATACCCGTAGCGTTGTCATGATCACAGGTAATCCTAATGTTCTGCCGTAGGTAGTTGAAAGTAAGGTTAAGCCAGCGTGAATAATAATCGATTTCTCAGTAAAATGGCTGGCATTTTCACCCCCCAAACCTGGTCAAAACTGGCTTGCCTTCTCTATAGGTCTAACCTTTAAATGTAAGAAATTGTTATTAGTTGTTCAAAAATAATTTGACAAAATATGGCCCTATTTTCCCATAAGATAATTTTGGATAGCTGTTCAGGTAAAGCCAGGATGAATGCCTTGGATATTCGAAAGTTATGTTGGTGTAGCAGTGTGGTATCTCCTTGACATACTGATAGAGGTTGAACTCCCTTCCTCTGTCCGTCCTCAACTGGTCCCATAACTCATAGCAAAGCAGTGCTTTCGAGTTTGCCCATACTTCCTGTTGTTGCATGAAATTTCATGATCAAGTCAGAACAGCCAAGGAGGCAATTTCCTCAACTCTCAAGCCCAGAAAATCAGGAACCAATGAGAAACGAGCAGGCTGAGGGAGGCAAGCTTTTGATGACTGAATTGGAATCGCAGCGTAAACTTGAATTATAGTTGGCCCTTAATCACAATTACGAATTTGTCATCTACCTAAAAAAAGAGAAATGTAGTCAGACCTCAACCCACCAAAGTGAAGTCATTTATCAATATTCATCATACATTTCCTATTGTTGTTCATTTCCAAATCTACAAATTTCATTTCATCAATGACCTTATTCCATCCTTAAATCGTAAGTACTTACAAACTTAATTATTAGGCCTAATGATTTTTTTCACACAGTTATACACAAATGGCTCGAAATAGTATGGAGGGAGTCAAAAGGAACCATATCCTTGCTTTAAATCCATGGCTAAAATGTTAAGTACCCCGTTGTCTGTACTGAGTACAAAGGCCATTGCTGTAAAAATGGACTGTGGTGATCTTCCATGGTATTGCGGGCAAACAGCTTGCATTGCTGCTCCCATCAGCATGTGGCTCGCATGCACGCCCTTCATGTCCAGGTAGCCCTTCATCGTTTTCCTCCCATACATTGGTCTAACGTTCAAATGTAAGGTTATTGTTATTATTTGTTTGAAAATCAGTTTACAAAATATATTTTCCTGTGAGATACTGTAAAATATGCTGAAATATTTTCAGGGAAGATCAAAATCTAACTGTGCGTTCAGACCGAGACCAATTCAGGCGACATGGGCGACGGAAGTAATTGACTTTGTATGGAGACCGGCGATTTTGGCGACAAAAGTGGCAGGTGACTTGGGCGACGAAACATGGGCGATAAAATCAAGTTAAACTTCGGTTGTATAACAAGCTACGACGCGATTACCAATAACAATGTCGATCTACTGGGGAGATGTCTGTAGAGAAACAGGATTGAACGTTTGAATGCTAACGTCATGGGCAAATTTGCCATTTTGGTTGCTGTGCTCAAGCGATGTTTCTAGGGAGTCTTTGGCGACTCTTGGCAATTTATTGCTTGCGGTCTGAACGCACAATAACCATTTTGAAGACTTTTTGCAACAGGTTAGAGACATGCAAAAGGCTGGCTCCAATTCCAGGAGAACTGGCTGTACATCACCTTCGATTTCCTGTTGGGAGACCTTTCCTCAACTGCTGTCCACCAGCCCCTTCTCAGTGAACAATTCAGTTCAATTTAGCGGTTGGTTTTCATAGGTATGACTAACGTTACAGTTATCTGTATTTATCCGGATCCCACCGCACTCTTGATTAAAAGGTGCCAAACATAAACAAAAACTGTGCAAAATAGAAAGAAAAATGTCTGCACACTTAAATAGTCTTTTGTGTTCTTTTTAATCAGCCAAGCTTTTGGTCTGCTGACCTTCCTCAGGTCGTTACAGTTATAAAATGAATAATGCAGGAATGTATTTGTTGATTTCACACTGAATGACTCAACATTAAATGACCTTATGAGTTTATGATTCGTATCAATGTGGATCAGAGACAGTGAAGCAGAAAAACAGAATAACATCCTCTCGCAATACATTGAAGCTGGATCATTCTGGAAATTATTCCAGCGCCATCTATGCGCTGCAAAGACAGCCTCACTAGTTTCCATGTAAGACGAAGGCCCATTGCTTGCAGACTTCCTTTAACCATCCAGTAGCCTGCATGAGGCATCCTTGACTGTATTTGTCTGACCCTATGGTCTAAGTCTTCATCAGAAATATCAGAATTACATCCTCTAACTGACATGTTGTTGGCCTTCATTTTCCGATAAAGGGTAGACCTAGAAATGCTGTGCATTTCTGCTAATTGGGCCAATGGTAGCGACGTTTTCAGAAGTGCCTGAACACTTTCGCGACTGATTTGCATCTCTGGCTGTCCTATATTCCCATTTGAAGAGCAGGTGGCAACTTCATCAGATAGTGGAAGCACAGGATTCTGTTCCAGATGTGAGCTGAGCACTTATGTTAGCTGTTGCAGACCATCAACCAGCTTTGCAGTAATGTAGAGCAACGATATGTAAAACACGTTAGCCAGAATAAATGCTTTGTAAATACAACTTTTTTGCAAGCTTTCATTTTGCTCAGTAGGATAGTTTAACATCCACTTACTTACTCGTTCCTTAGGACCTCACAGCCTTCACACTTAGGGTGAGCTCCGTAAAACCCCCAAAGTCACTGGCGCAGTGGCTGATGGGTATTTAGGGACCGGGGTCGCTACAGAATGAGTGAACTGCAAGTCTTGGGTGCAAACAGAAAGTAGGTACTCAAAATCAATAAGTAACCTATTGATGGTAGAAGCCGATCTATCCCTCAATCTCAGTAGTAGCTGTTGTGCTATTAGATGCCTACAAATGCAAGTGTACACTTTAAAAACTACTGGGTTGGAAATGACCCAAATTGGGTTGTTTCTTACCCAGGCACTGGGTCAATATTGGACCACAAACGTGTCGGATTAAAATGACCTAACAGGATGGGTTGAGAATTTAACACCTGCCCCGTTTAAATGAAACCATTGCTGTTATAGGCCAAGAACGTCCTGGTATGCTCTGGACCTTCTCGGCCGAGAAGGTCCAGCCATTTCTGTTGTGGGGGTCCTGGAAGGTCCTGGCTCTGGGGACAACATTTTCATGGCCTCCTCCAGTAGTTGTGCCACTTTTGATCTATCCATTGCTGTAAATATAGAATAGCATTTCTATCATATTTCTATCATAACAGGTAAAAATGAAATTGACCAATTTACATTTTAAAATGAAAGCCCAACCATATTTTACATTTTGCCACTGAGTTTAAATTTGCCAGCACAAGGCCTAAACAGCAAGCAACATCACAGAAGGTTGGAATAATATCATAACTTTCAATAGGAACACCTTTGCTTTGTCCCTATATGCTCTGTCCTAACTGGATGAGATGCCTAATGTCAGTATTGACTTTTTGAAGACAACTCACGCAACATAGCAGTCAAGCTTATAATTTGCTTGTTTCATGCCTCTGTCGTGCACATCTTCTCAAGTGAACACCACCCGTTTGTAAGGAGGGCGATGGTGCAAAAAAAAAAAAGTGACCGTGAATACCACGCCAAAAGACAGTGACAACAATGCAGTCTACCCAAGTGGAAACCTCACTGATCGTGCGTCAGTGGCGTAACAAGTCTGTCACGGGCCCAGGTGCGACTGTGCATTGCGGGCCCCCCTTAGCCCAAGAAAAAATTATGGAGACATATCCCTAAATGGACTCTGGTGTTAGCCTAACTCTAGCTTACATGTAGGCTATTACTCATCATCTGCATCAAACGTCAAAACGGACTCAATGTACACATAAATGACAAATGTAGCCAACTATGCACAAGATCACCCTCTTGCACTTCACCCTTGCTTTGGATAAAAAGCCTCTGCTAAATGCACAAATGTTAACGTTAGTGCTGAGTCTCTCTTGCCCCGTGCTGCTCAAGCAAGATTATCAAGGTGGTCCCCCTAAGCACAATGTCCACGAATGCCAGAGAAGATGATGAAACACAAGTAACGTTAACGGCCTATCCCAGGCTAATCATAACGTTAACGTTACCACACCAAAGACACAAATTGATGACAGCGAGCGCACCATTCATTCATTAGCCTAAGAGAAACATTGGTGACGGCGCACCATGCACAAAACTCTTAACTTACTTTTGAGCAGTCCTCGTCTGATTTTAAGTAAAATTGTCTCTATCTCGATTCTTCTTTTCCACGTATGAAAACTCTCCACTCATCCATATTAGAAAAAAAAAAACCTTCACTAACGTTACCGTCTAACTGCTGCAAATAGTAAACTTTTCAAAAGTAGCCCAGCCATTTTTAGTGACTGAAACTGGCCTTCATTTAAATGAGAGATGCCACCTCAAATAATATTCTACGTTACAGATATCCTGCTATACATGTTGAGATCAGATTTTTATGAAAACCCCTTCTGTTTATATTTCGACTCATAGCTATCAACTCTGCACGTAGCCTAATGCGCAGGTTCATTAGGCTACCGCAGGCTATCCCACAATCCCTAGTAGCCTAAAGCAAATTAGACTACCAAAATACACGTTGTTGTTCACTTCGCTGATTATTATCTCTATATGTTGATAATGATTTATACACATTTGCCTATAGTTTACATTGCCCTATTAAGTTGGACAATATTTCAGGTGTCACCATGAAGTGAGATTCAGGGTAAATTACGCCTATATAATCCTAGCGGTCAATAGTTTACTTAAAGCTAAATATCCGCATGTCTCTCTTCGACATTGTTTAGATACAAGTAATTAATGTTCAGGCGATCGCTGCTACATAGAGGGGCTCACTGCTTCTTTCAAGGGGCCCGTACGTATTCAGATAGAAACGTTACTGATCTCTTCAGAGGTGGCGACGGACGGGCCCTGCAAAGTCACGGGCCCCGGTGCGGTCGCACCCGCTGAACCTGCGGTAGTTACGCGCCTGTCGTGCGTTATGGCTGCAATGATGCGGGTCGTGGCTAAGTTGACTAAGGTGCCACATCATGAATCCTAGGACCCGGGTTCGATTCCGACCCAAAGTCATTTCCCGATACCTTCCCATCTCTATCTCCCACTTATTTCCCGTCTCTCTACACCAGTGGTTCTCAAAATCTGTCCTCAAAGTCTCTCGCGCATTGCATGCCGGGTAATATCCGCGACCGCCAATGGTCGCTACAATATCATGCATGATCAGTTGCACAATTGTCAACTACACTGTAATACTGCAGATCATGTAACAAACAACTGTGCTTAACTCCAAATGATGATTGCA
>JAODXP020000025.1:30904786-30919786 GCA_027497455.2 Sardinella longiceps
TTTATGTGTTACCCTGTGTGTTGAAGGCCACTAACTCCGGGATAGAGACCATTCAAATGACATGAACTGAAAATGTGTTACATTTAGGTGTTTGTTAATCATCCAAGTATATTATATGTAGTTGGTCGAGGTCCGCATCGCTCACGGGTCTTGAACCCGCCACCCCGCAAGCTACAAACTCCCAGCGTGGGAGTGGGGCGCTCTAATCAGAAGTGCCTATGTTAGAAGTGCCCAAGGAATTGGGTGATGAGGATTTACACGTACTGCCACCAAGCTAGCCTCCGTTACATATGTCATCTGTTTATCCTAATTGTCAACCCTATGACATTTAAATTTATGAATTTATCCTTGGCTTTTATCCAAAGAGACTTGCATTTGTCAGATAACAATTACTTCAGAGACAGTTTCCCATTGAGCAACTTTTTGTGACTGAATGGAGCATAGTGAAATGAAACTGAAAGTAAGTTGTTATGCCCCATTCACTTTGTGTTAGTTGGCGGTTCACTGCTCGGTCTTTGTAGTATCAAATTTTCTGCTTCTTTTTCCGACCTACAACACTTGGTAAGTTTGAACAACGGGGCTATGGATTGATTGACACTGGATTTCACACTGGCTGCCGAGATTCAAACCCATACATTCTGGGAGACTTCCCTAGCTAGCCAGATTCCTCAACCGCTACCATCAGCCTGTGATCACTGCCAGTCTTATATCCCGTCATCTCAACTTGACTTGTACACTAACATTCACTCTATTAAAGGCCTCATCCTTTATACTTCATAGACTTTACCCCGCAGGCGTATTTAACTCAAGTAAGGGAAGAAGTGATTAATGCACCTTGACGACAACATTCAATGTCAACATGCAGTGATAGGCTACTTATAAATCAGCAAAAATGAAAAACTTTCCAAAAGCTCCCACAGTCCATCACTGCTGCCCTGGCTTAATTTTACAGATCATGTCCTTACTACACCTCTCCAGATACTTTGGGGCACCTCTGCCTCCTAAAAGACCTAATAATGTCAGCCATGCTTACCTGTTTCTCCTTCCTCTCTGCAGAGGCAGACACAGTGTCATGGCCTTTGTGTTCATCCACCATGCAAAGAAAACAGACACAACTTTGGTCTGTGCGACAAAATATCTTCAAAGGTTCCTGATGCTGGGAGCAAATCCTCTCCTGTAGTTGACTTGTGGCCTCAATGACATTATGCTTCCGACCAGGATTGTGAGCTTCATAATGAGTTTCACAGTAAGACAACAGACAATCCAGACAGGACTTGACAGCTTTGAGTTTTCTCCCAGTGCAGACATCACACTCCACATCTCCATGTCCAGCAATCTGAGCAGGAGCAGCAGCTTGGATTCTGGTCTTCCTCATCTGATCCACAAGCTCAGCGAACAACATTATTTTTGTTCAAAACGGGTCTTGGAGTAGAAGGACTGTCTGCACTGGGGGCAGCTGTAAACTCGCTTCTGCTCTTCCTGATCCCAGCAATCGTTAATGCAGCCCATACAGTAACTGTGTCCACAATGTAAAGTTACCGGATCTTTCAGTAGGTCAAGACAAATCGGACATGTAAAAAGATCCGAGTTGATTGGAGTCACTTCGGCCATTCTTACTTCTTGCTACTCAAACGTAATATAAGTTTCACAATTTTCCACTCACTTTCATTTCGCCTGAAACACGTTTGGACGCGCACGAACTTCCTTAGGGGCGTGATCGTTCCTGTCATAATATTGATTTTTGTTTTCCGTGGAGATAAGTTAGTCACGGTAAGGTGTTTTAAAAGTAATAAAATGTCTTTCTCTCTAGAATGTGATCGTTCTCTAATCGCTGCTTTAACTATAAGTTAGCCTATGTTTTTTTCTGAAGAAATATGGCCAAAAACTGGTGAGAGTGAGAGGTTGTATCGGAGTGCATGATCGCCCTCTAGTGGACAGTTACAGCATAAAAATAAAATGTGGAGGCTGGACTGAGTGACAAACAAGTCTTTGTAAATGCTGGGAGCAAACAAAAATAATTATCACATATCTGTGTTCTTTGGGGGGCCCTGGTGGTGTGGGAGCCCTAAGTGAGTATGCCTTGGGCCGGCTATGGACACACACGCACAAAGAGAGAGAGAGAGAGAGAGAGAGAGAGACAGCAAATATCTCAGTAGGTACTTGCCTATAGGCTTTTATCCATCACAAAAGCCTCTGTTGTTTTCAGTGTTTCTGTTGGACCGACTGATCCTCAACAACTCTAATTAACACTTGATGCATTCAAGCTGTAAAAGTCTTTTCAATCTTTGAGTAGGCTTAGTTGTGCCGTTATTCAATATCACATTTAGGTCTTTTTTCAGCTTAGGGCTAGACAACAGCAGCCCATTAAGAGCCAGTGTGGGTCTAGTTAGGACTATGAGGGCTAAGTAAGAGCTGGAGTTCAAGTTGACTGGTACTCAGACTGAGACAGACCTTCGTATAACTCTCACTGACACAGTGAAGACAAATTACAATGGGCCACCATGGTGTTTGTATGTGAAAAACATTTATTTATTTATCTTTATTTAGCTAAATGCACAGTTGCGGGGGGATCACAGTACATTTCACTGTATGTTGTACACTTACGACAATGCATGTGACAAATAAAGTATCTTGTATCACGGCCAAAACTACTCCGGCCATTTTTTTGGTTCCTGTCGAGCCCTGCTCTTTCATAACCTGCACATCAATAAATGCAAAAAAAGAGAACACATTGTATTGCTTGAGTATTAAAATGGTAAATGATTTGTAAAGTGATGAGCTGAGAGAGCTGAGGGACACTAGAAGCAGCTGCCCAGTGTGAGACCCACTGCTGCTGATAAACTATCTGCCCCCTCAGAAGACATGGCAGCCTGGGGATGGAGATGCTCACACACACACACACACACACACACACACACACACACACACACACACACACACACACACACACACACACACAAACACATACACACAGGCTGGAGTGCATTGATGGTGTAGAGTGGCCACAGCACCTCCCTGTGGTTGGCACAGTGAAGGACTCAATGTTCCCATTTTTTTTGAAAAATAAAGTCTCAGCCATCATATTAAAGACTAAGAATATTTTATTCAGAAATATTAACATGTTTAACCCACACTTACATATAGACACTAAACATCACAAATCCCACAGTCATTCACATGGTCCATGTTGTTTAACTAATCTACGCAAATGTTAGGATGCCAATGGCAATGGAGAATTCTGCATCACTTTGAGCTGTGTAAAAAAGCATTTGTATCATATATATCATCATCATCATCATCATCATCATCATCATATCATCACAAAATATAGAGAATAAAATATAACGAAGAAATACATCAGAGATTGCAAATAACCTCAAACCAATGATATATAATTGTATAAACAAATTACACCTATGAGTATTTGAACACATCTTATTATACACATGTCTTCATAACATGCGCGTGTGTGTGTGTGTGTGTGTGTGTGTGTGTGTGTGTGTGTGTAGAGAGAGAGAGAGAGAGAGAGAGAGAGAGAGAGAGAGAGAGAGAGAGAGAGAGAGAGAGAGAGTTTGTGTGTGTGTGCGCGTGCATGAGTGTTAGGAATGTGTGTGGTGTGTAAGTGTGTCAGAGGAGACGTAGGACAGAGAGCTAAGAGGATCTCGGTCTCCCAGTAGCAGCGTCCAGACAGACCCTCTCTAGCCAACACCTGCAGGGGCAGTACAGAGTATGAGGTGTCACATTCCTTCATACAGACAGAGGAAACACAGAGAGGAGGGAAAGAAAGAGGAGGGAGAGGGGACAAAGTAAAACTCCTCTAAACTGCACACTAATGTCATAGAGTTTACTGCCAAAAGCCAAACCTCTGATATTGTGTGTGTCCGTGTCTGTGTGTGTGTGTGTGTGTGTGTGTGTGTGTGTGTGTGTGTGTGTGTGTGTGTGTGTGTGTGTGTGTGTGTGTGTGTGTAGAGGAAAGAGAAGGATGAAAAAAGGAGAAGAGGGAGAAAAGGAGGGAGCGGGCAAATTCCAGGGGAAAGAGGATACAATGGGAGGAGTAACAGAAACAGGAGGAGGGAGAGTGAGTGAACAGTGGAGGAGGCAAAAAAAGGAAAAGATGAAGAGCAGAAAAGAAGGATGGAACAAAAAGAAAGTGGGTAGAGAGATAAAAGAAGCTCACACACAAATGAAAACTGTTTTACCAGGTGACAGGTGGATGTATCTGTTGGAGGAGGAGTTCATGTGGTCTGGCACAGGGTCACTGAAGACAAAGTCACAAAATCCAACTTAACCCCTGGATAGAGGGCTCAGTGAATGTGGAGTGAAACGTGTGCAGGAGTGTGAGTGTGTCACAGGAGACGCTGTAGAAGGACAGAGTGCCGGCCGACCAGTCAAGGTACACTCCTACTCTTCTGGAGCTGGAGGAGGGGCAGGTATGGTGATGTCTATATCGGTCTCTACATTATTGTGACAGACAGTGTAAGTATCAAGAGTGCAGGCCAGACTCCAGGACTTGGCATTATGTCCCATTAGGATATCATGACTCTCCCCTTTCCTCTTGATGCTTTTATAGGCCACAGCAATTAGAGCGCCACCCCCACTCCACTCAGCCTCCCAGTAGCAGCGTCCAGACAGACCCTCTCTACACAACACCTGAGGCCAGGAAGACTCAAATCTCTCTGGGTGGTCAGGATACGGCTGCTTGACTTTCATCCGCGTCACCATTCTGTTCCCTTCAGAGAGAGAGAGAATTCTGTCTGCTGTGTTTGGGTCCAGTGTGAGTTTACAGGTATCTGCAGACAAGAGGAGAGGAGAGAAACATCCTCATCAGAATATCGGGAGACAGATGCTGCTTACACACACACACACACACACACACACACACACACACACACACACACACAGCAGAGGGAGAGAATAAGGAGGAGAAAACTGAAAGAGAAGGAAGAGGAGGATAGGAGGGAGCGGCAAGAGGAGGAGAGAACAAACTCTCTCTCTCTCTCTCTCTCTCCTCTCCCTCTCTCCCTCTCCTCTCTCTCTCTCTCTCTCACACACACACACACACACACACACTACAAACACTACACATATTTTTACTCTACAACCCCAAACAGCCAATGATAAACTAACTTACATCTTAGGAAACGTGGTCGTGCTATGTCTAATGAAGCAGGTTCAGTTCTGAAAGATAAAAAAAACCAACTGTCATACATACTGTATGAACCATTCAACAGATGATGGGTTGTTGTTGGTGAAACGGTAACTGGGGTTTGTTTCTGAACATACTTAAGTATTTCCAGTTCACAGTCAGGATCTTCTAGTCTAGTTGACAACAGTTTCAGTGCTGATTTTCCAGGATGATTGTAGTTCAGATCCAGCTCTTTTAGATAAGAAGGGTTTGAAGTCAGAGCTGAAGCCAGACAAACACAACCCTTCTCTGTGATGAGACAATCAGAGAGCCTGAGAGAGAAGAAAGAGAGAGAGACTGAGCGTTCTGGCGCACAATGGATGCTGTGCATCACCCAGGTGCTGGTTGGTGAGGTCCCCCTTCCACTGTAAAGTGCTTTGGGTGTCTTGAAAAGTGCTACAGAAATGTAAACTGTTGATGTTGGTTATGGTGTGTGTGTGTGTGTGTGTGTGTGTGTGTGTGTGTGTGTGTGTGTGTGTGTGTGTGTGTGTGTGTGAGGAGGCTAGAGGGTTGGTGGGACTAGTTTAAGTAGGAAACCAAGTACTGTACCGTAGTATCTGAAGTTTACAGTTGAAACTAGACAGTCCCTTAGAGAGAAGCTTAACTCCATAATCTCCCAGGTCATTGGTACTCATGTCCAGATGTATAAGGGAGTTAGGACGCTGTAGAAGTGAAGCCACTATCTCACAGGATTTATCTGTGAGCTTACAGTCTGCAAGTCTGCAAGAAAGTTTGTTACAAGTCAACATGGACGTTCTTAAGGGAGAGAGAGTGAGAGAGAGAGAGAGAGAGAGAGAGAGAGAGAGAGAGAGAGAGGCTGTAGATTATGTATGTGACTGTCTACATGATATTACATGATTTCCTTATTGTATAACAAACATTTTAAATGTCTCAAATAAAATGATTTTCTAATTTTCACAAGCAACAACGAGGGTCAAAAGTGGGAAGATCAATGATATGATGAATTAAGGCATCTAAACCAATTGTAAGGTTCTTTTTTTAGCTTTAGAGTTTCAGTCAGCAGCATTAAGACCGATAAGACTTGGACTTCTCAGAATTCAAATTCTAAAGTCTGCAAGTCTGCAAGAACTTGGATACTTGTCAACATGTTCATTATTTTGCATCACTTTCAGGCATGATAATAGCAAGTAAATTTCAGGCCTTAAAGGTATAATCCGGAGTGAATCTACACGTAGCCCTGCTGTTTTATACTGCTAAGTGCTACAAAAAGCCACCTCAATGTTCGAATTTTATGCATCGTAGACCGGGTTTGCAAAACGACAACTAACACTAACTGAACGAGGCATGTCAAAAACTAAACCTAATCGATTTGCTTTCGTTTTGAAATGCCCCATTCTGCTGACGTTAGCTGCCGTTTCGCTATCTCAGTCTGCCTTACATGAAATCCAGTGATTGAGGTGGCTATCGATAAGCGCTTGGTACTGTAAAACAGTAGGACTACGTGTTGATTCACGCCGGACTTTTCCTTTAAATTCACTACTCGAGAGTTGTTTCCTGAATATTATGTAGCATTTAGAATACATACTGAAGTGTTTCAACTTTGCGCTGAGGATCTTCCAGTGTGGCAAATAATAGCTTTTGTGCCGCTTCTCCAGGATGATTGTTTCTCACATCCAACTCTTTCACACAGGAGGGATTTAACATCAGAGTGAGAGCCAGACAAACATAACCTTCATCAGAGAAACCACAGTTAGAGAGCCTGAAAGTGATAGACAAACAGCCAGGTGGAGAGAGAGAGAGAAAGAGAGAGAGAGAGAGAGAGAGAGAGAGAGAGAGAGATATATTCTGTATGTAACTCTCTTTTCAATCATTTCAATCTTTCAACTGCCAGATGCAGCACAACACAGAACAGCCATATGAGATGGAGTGGGGGTGAACAAGGTGTATGAGTTCTTTACATAAGTTAGGAATTGCCACTGAGGTATCCTGATATAAGAAAATATTGGGCCAGGTGGAAGCGAATAACAAACATGATGCAGAAGGCAGAGTGTGTCCACTACCACCAAGACTATTATTTTTCTATATTGATAAACTTCGAACACCATTATCCCACTTATCACCCAGTTGCAAATGAAACGAAAGCAAGTTTAAAAAACAAAATTAATATACAACTCGACATCAGGAAGGAAAAAAATATTCCAGGTCCAGGCACTGTTAATCCATCCAGGGTTTTGAAGGCTGTAAGGTCGATACGCATCAGTGTTTTTTTAATGTTTTAGTCCTCAATAAAAATACTTTTTCCATGGATTAACTGAGTTACTGGACCTGGTTACTTTTCCTTTCTGGTGTTCATTTGAAATTCCCTTCCAAGAGCACCAGTTCAGGGAAACCAGCAAGGCTCCACCAAACTTTTTCCGAAACATACAACTCTGTTTTAAAATAAGTTTTCTTGTTCAGTTAGAGTACACTACTATTTACGTGTGAAAGAAGATCCATAGGGCTTATCCTTTTCAGAATAGTTACCATTCTAAAGAATATTGATATGGAATAGGTGAAACCTTTGCCCACGTCTCAGGTGTCTACAAGAATTAAGGGACACTCTGTCAGCCAATCAGAAAGCAGTATACTATTCCAGCAAGTGATAATATGCAATATAGTTGACAAAATGTCAAACCTCAGTGTCTGAAGCTGGCATTTTGTATCTCTTAGTCCCATACAGAGCATATGCACTCCTTCATCACCCAGGTTGTTATCACTCATGTCCAGATCTGTCAGAGTTGTTGTCCTTTGCAGGGTTGATGCCACCAATTTACAGCTTGCTTTAGAGAGGTTGCACTCATTTAGCCTGTGTAAATATAAAAACACAACATACGTACAAAAACGCACACAACATGTATAGCCTACTCCTATATGCATTAATACAACTTCTCTTTTAGATAGATCAGTGCTTGTGTTTTCCTAGTATGGCATCACCAATTTCCCCTTAGTTTAGCATAGGCGTTTGTATGCAAGTTGCCAGATAGCAGATAGCGTTTTAGCAACTTTATTTTCCAGTGCCTATGCTAAACTAAGGTAAAATTGAGGTTGCCAGAGCCAGACTAGGACAACACATGCACTGACACCAAAATGCTCTAACCCACATATTTAACTCCAGGTAAAGGGTGAATAACCAATTTTGATAGAGTGGTGGACCATTCCTTTAACCATGCCATGTTCTGAAAACAACAACAACAACAACAACAACAACAACAACAACAGCAACAACTGAAACACTTACCAAACTTTTTTAGAAACTTCCACTAAAGGAATCATTTTTTTGAGCCCTTGTTCAGGGTACTCCTTCAGATGAATATCACCTGGGTACATGAAAAGTTAATTTATTAAATCATTAAAAGAAGAAGAAGAAGAAAAAAAAACCTTCTACTACAACTAATACTAGTAGCCTACTCAAAATAATGACAATAATAATTTAAAACCATATTACATCCATCAGCATGCTACCTCAACAGAATTTTATAAATTATCTCTACATCTGGTTGTTCACATGCATAGGCCTATCGTTGCGATACTTAGATCCAATCTGAAGAGCGTTTTTTAATGTGATCAGTCTTTCTCTCATCTCTGCCTGCAGATGAAAACATACCTTCTGTTTGTTCAGTGTTTGCTACTAGCTTCCATAGCTTCATTCTCTTCCTCTTCCCTTGAAACAAGAAAACATAGGTCATGATGTATGTCCATGTACTTGTATATTGCCTAACTCCAACCATACAGATTTTCAAACAATGAAACATTTTTTCATTGTGTCTAATTTTGATCACCTCAGACTGGATAGGACAAAATCTATTTGGATGTGTGTGTGTGTGTGTGTGTGTGTGTGTGTGTGTGTGTGTGTGTGTGTGATATCTGCTAAAGGCTAACCTGATAATGTAATAACTTCCCCTTAATGTAACATTTCATTAAAATATCAGAATGTCGATTTTTACATTATTGGGGAATGCACCATATTACATTATCAGGTTTTATTAATGGACTTATGAGGGAGTTTTTTTTTTATTAAACTAATACATTATGACATTATTAATTTCTACATACCTTTTACTTCCATTATCATAGCCTCATATTTTCATGATTGCATGAGACAGCATGTAGAAAATATGAATACATTTGAATCTGATTCTCTTACCTATGTATTTAATAATAAGAGCCACAATTATCGAAATGATGATAAAGATGGTTAGAGATATAATGAAAGGGACTTTCCAGGGCCGAGTAAATACGCCATCTGCAAAACAAAATACATAAGTACTGTATATGCTTGTTTTTAATATTTGTCGAGTGAGGTAGCCTAACCTGCCATACAGTCGTCTAACTTGCACAATATAGTGAATTAAATAATAAGTGAATTAAATATAAATAAGTTACAACCACAAAAATGCCATTTGCAACCTAAAAATATGAACAAATAAGCACAGGCTGCCATTTCAATGGCAAGGGAAGGAACCTGGAATCACAAGAGCATCTCTACTCTTTTCAAACTCTTGGAGTTGAAGTTAAAGGTATAATCCGGAGTGAATTTACACATAGCCCTGCTGTATAATGCTAAGCGCTACGGAAAGCCACCTCAATGATCAAATTCTATGCATCATAGACAGAGTTTGCGAAACGGCAGCTAACACTAATGACGCATGTCAAAAACTAAACCGAATCGATTTGCTATCGTTTTGAAATGCCCCATTCTCTTACCGTTAGCTGCCGCTTCGCTATCTAGTCTGCGTCACATGAAATCTAGTGATTGAGGTGGCTATCAATAGCGCTTGGCACAATAAAATAGTAGGGCTACGTGTTGATTCACTTCTGAGTTTTTCCTTTAAGGGGAATCTATGCAATAGAATTAAAACCTAGAAAAAATTCTAATTGACTCATTCAAATAAATTGAAGACATAAAATTAGTGATTGTCAAAAATGGTAGTTAGACTACTTTATTTTATTAGACTATTTAAATGTTAGGGATTATCAAAATAGTCTACCGTACAGTAAATGTTAGGGAAGTATCAATCCCTGCCTTAGTCACATAAAATCATGTGGGAAATACGGTAACCAGACAAAGACTAAAAGATTACCTACCTGAAATATGAAAAATTGACACCATCTCAATTCTTCTCTCTGAATCTGTTCTTTCATCATTTTGTGTGAGTCTGCAAACGTAATGCTCTGCGTCACTGTTATATGCCACCAGCCGTCGTTTCACTTTGTAGCCATATGGACTTGGGAACATCTCAGGTGGTTCTGCAGCTAAGAGTCGCCCCTTGCTGTCTAACCACTCCAGAACAGGCTCTGGCTTCCAGCCCTCTGACTCACACACAACACTGATCCCGCCATCCAACCTGACGCCATCCGAAATGATCCGGGGGGTCTGTCCAATACCTAGACGAAATTTATCATTTTGGCCAGGTGAATCTTTTTTTTTTACATTAGATTCATATCCTCAATGGACAAAAAAAATATTTTTGATCCTTCCTCAGACCTTTTAGGGGATTGTAATTAACATTATATTTTATTTTGAATTTTATATGAAATGTAATATTAGTATTGTTGATCACGTGCCATGCCACTAACACATTCCTGTATCAGTCCCCAATGGCAAATTTGATTGGAATATTTTGACAAATCACAACTTTCACCTCTGACAGTAACTTGAACATTAGCATCATCATAATGTGATTCAGACTGAATCAGACATTTGTAGTCTCCCTCATCCGACACCTGGATGCTGCTTAGTTTTAATGAAACATTGCCATTCTTCAGGTCTTCTTTGAACAGAGTTGTCCTGTGTAGGTAGGACTGGATCTGTTTGCTGTTTTGGTCCTTGTAATCTTTATACAGGTGCACCTGCTCTTTGGGGTTCACCCTAAACCACTCCACAGTCATCCCCTCAGCACTCATGTTGGGCTTTAGGGAGCAGGGAAGGATCAGGTCTTCACCCGACACAGCATAGAGAGGCTTGTCTGGACCAACAACCTGGAACAACCCTGTAAAAATAAGGATAGTAAGGGAAGTAAACATATACTGAAATATTTGTATATTGAAATGATCTGTTGTATAACTTCAGCATTACATTTCTCCAGGTTTGTATGTTTTATTTTGCATTCTGAAACATAATCATGTATGTATTATCTTTCTTTTCTTCTTTTTACAGCTTTGAAAAGGACAGACAGATTTTTGGGGGTATGCTACTGTTCATTTCACTGCGCTGCAGTGTATATTTGCAGAAAATGAAACTTTAAGATTCTCCCTCATCTCAGTGAGCCTTCCTGAAATATGTTCTCAAAAAAGTTGGGGGATCAATGTTAGAGGCTTGGCAATGCCATTGCAAACTCAAAGCTCCGCTAGAAGGGCCCTGTTCAGAACCAACTAGTTATACGTGTGTGCCATTCTAAATACCAGTTCAAAGTGGTGCTGATGCAAACAACAGCAAAGGTGTCCCTTACCTGAACTCTGGATGGTAGGCCTACTGCACTGGAGAAGAAGAATCACACAGACACACACCAGGGGCTTGGGTGGAGAGCAACGCACAAACATCATCACTGGGGAAGATTGAAATAAATTATGATGAACGTTTACATTTACCCTTCAAGCTTAAAAAGTTACCTCTCATAGCTGCTCCATTATTTCAAAGCCAACACCGTGCACCAGGCAATTCAGACTAGTCTTGTCTGGTGCTTCAAGAAGACCCTGTTCTTCAGTTTGGATAAATATTGTCTGCTAAATGGAAGAGTGTGAAAGTCATGTGAGCTGAGTTTGTTGAAATGAGACTTTGTAGTCATTAGCACCTAGAGTACACTCTTTCTTTGCCTCGTAGGTAAACCTATGGAGGTTTATCATGCACTCCTGCCACACACTTCTTTTTCTTTTTTAGATATCATAACAGCCATTTCAATCCTTTCCTCCAGCATAGATTGTATAGTAATGTCAATAGCCAATTGAAGTGCATAAAATCATCTCCAAAGGATGTCCTCAAAATGCTGCAGCTCATATAGGTTTGCAATTTGCTGTTATTCATTTCAGATTTCTTCATCAATAGAGTTCCAGCCTCAGTCTTTCTCTATCGAGACAACCGTTGGCAATGTCATGTGCTGTAAATGCATGAAGAACAATTTATATGACAGAATTGTTCAAATTCAAACTATAAAAGCAGCTGACTGAGAGCCCATACAAGCAGAGGCCTGTGATTGGTTGTTCTACTCTGTCAGTCTAAAGTGGAGCTACAGCTGGACCCACCTTTAGAGTGAAGTCATGAATACATTCATGTGTTCACAATTCAACGGTTCTATGATATTTAGACACTTCTTTCCTTTTCTCTCAACTTCCTCAATAGGCCTAATCAAATAATTTGATTATCTCTTCTCTAATTATGATATTTCTTACTTGGTACCGACTGCAGACAGAAGTTTGCTGGACTGCTTGTTTTGAGTGGAAGATGTTTCCATTGAAACAACAAATTGTATACAGTAGGCAAGAAATCAGCACAAGGACAACACTCATCGCTTTAAATGAAGCAGTTAAAACAATGACTCTTGTTACTGGACTGGAGTCTGTTAACAAACTGCATGTTGTTTATGAATCCAGACAGCACAACCAACACCTTTGCTGAGAATTTTTGTTTTTATGTAGGCTTACAATAGGTCAAACCAGTGACTTTTTTTTCTTTTTCATTTCGAACACGATTGCAAATTCTAGTTCACAACAAAAATATTTGAATCCACTCACCTTGAGATCACCTAAGAAACATTCCTCCTGTACTGGCTGTTTTGTTGTGAACTTTGTTCTTGTAGGAGTATATTTTTACAGCTTAGACACAGTGCATCCTAAAATGATTCACAACCCTTTTTATAACGACTTTTTATTGCATTGTAGACGTCATTCAACTTTTTCTCTTCTCAATGTAGACCCAGTACTCCATAATGAAAGGAAAATTATTGCAGAAGATTTTTTTTTTTTTTTCAAATGAACAAAGCCAGAACAACAACCAAATACAATGTAGATACATACAATACTTAAATAAACTGACATAATCATGGGCACAAGTATTTACACCCTGTGTTATAAAAACTGCTAACTAAATTCTGGTGGTCTCTTTGAGATAAGTCTAAACCCTCATTACTGTGCTAATTAAATTGTTTGATAAACCAAACTCAATCGTGGGCTGAACAACGCTGCTATCTTTCAAACTACTTCTGGATGCAACAGGATAGACTATGGCCAATCGCATGAACGAACAAGATCGGCGAAGCCCGCCCTAAACACATAGAGCGTTATGATTAGATGTCGCCAAAGGCGTCATCCAATAAAATTCCCTATATCTTGCTACTAGACATACTGAACAAGTTAATTTTACGCTGCTAGGGTACGTCTAGATTTCTAGGCTAATCAAATCCCATAATCCTTTGTTGAAATACAAAGTCAGAGCCCTTTTGGACTGGGAAATGTGAAATGATGAAAATTGCGTGTCCAGAGTCCAGAGTCTCAGTGATATAACTTTGTTACGGTAAGACAGAGGGTCATGGCACATGGTTTCGATTAACGTTTTATTCAGAATTACTATGGCTGGCTGGCAAAACACATTCAACATACACTTACAGTACAAAGTACAAGAGAGAATATTATTTATAGTATGTATTATACTGCATGTATACTAGTATGTAAAGAGACACACAAATTGAGCAAATAAATAAACCTATAGTGCAGAGGATTCACTTTGTTTATCATTTTTTTTGGACTGAAAGGGTTCCTGTTATTCCCTGAAAAAAAGTTTAGTCACAATTTTGTATCAATTCTCATTAGAATGGCAACAATAACAACAGCAAACCACGTTGTTGATCTGCTCTCACATGAAAACAGTACAGCAATCAAACAGGAAAACTTCTTTTAAACATCAGTTCAGATACACTCCTCTTCCTCTGGAGAACAGAGAATATCTAATGAAGACCAGAGAGAAAGAGAGGAGAAGAGATGAGGGCATAAAGATATGAAGGGAAAGGGGGGTAGAGAGCAGTGAGGAGGAGGAAAGGAAAGGGGGGACATGGAGCGGTGGAGAAAGAGAGAGAAGGAAAGGAGGATATGGAGCAGTGGAGAAAGAGAGAGAAGGAGAGGAGGATATGGAGTGGTGGAGAAAGACAGAGAAGGAGAGGGGGACATGGAGTGGTGGAGAGAGGGAGAGAAGGAGAAGAAGATATGGAGCAGTGGTGGAAGAGGGGGGACATGGAATGGTGGAGAAAGAGAGAGAAGGAGAGGGAATATGGAGTGGTGGAGAAAGACAGAAAAGGAGAGGGGGATATGGAGTGGTGGAGAGAGAGAGAGAAGAAGAGGGGGACAAGGAGTGGTGGAGAGAGAGAGAGAGAGAGAAGGAGAGGGGGACAAGGACAGGTGAAGAAAGACTATTGAGTAGGATGGGGAGAAAAGAGGGAGGATAAAAAGGCAATGAGGAAATAACAATAGAGGGATGAGAAAGACAGAGGGGAGACAAAGGAAACAAATGAGAACACATAAGTAAAATGAGAAGATAAAAATAAAAGGAGAAAGAGGAGGATGGGAGACAGATAAGATTAAAGAAGTTTAGAGAAAGGAGGAAGAGAGAAAAAAGACAGAGGGAAGGGGGTGAGGAGAGAGAGAAAACAAGGAGGAGTAAATACAGAGGGAGGAGAGAGAGCAGAGAAAGAAAGAAGCAGAGAGAGAGAGAAGGAAGGAGGGAACAGAAAGAGACAACAAGTGTAAAGAGATTGGAGTGGAAGAAAAAAGGGGAGAAGAGTGGGAAAAGAGGGGGGGGGAGACAGGGAGGAAAGGGGGATGAGTGAGTA
>JAODXP020000025.1:30924786-30965524 GCA_027497455.2 Sardinella longiceps
TAGTCAGGCTTTATGTGTTACCTTGTGTGTTGAATGCCACTCACTCTGGGACAGAGACCATTCAAATTAACTGGAGGTGTGTTACATTTAAGTGTTTGTTAGCCAAGTTAACCATGTATTGATATATTATCATGTATTATGCCATCTGTTTCTCCTTAAATGTCAACCCTATGGCATTTAAATTTATGAATTTATCCTCAGCATTTTATCCAAAGAGACTTTCAAATATCATTTACTTCAGCAACATATTGTGACTGAATGGAGCATAATGAAATGAAACTCAAGTAAGTTGTTAGGCCCCATTCACTTAAGTGTTAGTTGGCAGTTCACTGCTCAGTCTACTTTGTAACAAATTTTCTGTTTCTTTATCCAAAGTACAGCACTTGGTAAGTTTGAACAACAGGGCTATGGATAGATTTACACTGGATTTCTCCTTTCAGTGCCTTGCTCGAGGGCACAAAGCTGGCTGCCAAGATTCAAACAATCCTACTTTCTGGGCTACTAGCCCAGATAGCCAGATTCCTCAACCGCTAGCCTACCATCACCCTATGATCACTGTCAGTCTTATATCCCATAATCTCAATTTGACTTTTACTACTTGACATTCTGCCATCCTTGACATTGTGCCACCCTATTACAGGCCTATTATAGTTCATAGACTTCACGCAGGCATATTTAACTCAAGGGAAGAGGTGATTTATGTACCTCAATTAACATGTTGTGGTACTTATATAAATCAGCAAAAATGAAAAAAAATCATTTGTTTTTTGGTGTAGCAAATTATTTCTTCTCTCTACAAGACAGCTCCCACTGTAAGTCACAGTCCATCACTGCAGCCCTGGCTTAATTTTACAGATCATGTCTTTTCTACACAAATACTTTGGGGCACCTCTGCCTCCTAAATGGCCGTACTAATTTCAGCCGTGCTTACCTGTTTCTCCTTCCTCTCTGCAGAGGCAGACACAGTGTCATGGCCTTTGTGTTCATCCACCATGCAGAGAAAACAGACACAACTTTGGTCTGTACGACAAAACACCTTCAAAGGTTCCTGATGCTGGGAGCAAATCCTCTCTTGTAGTTGACCTGTGGCATCAACCATCTTGTGTTTACGCCCAGGATTAACTTCATTGTGAGTTTTAAAGTGAGTTTCACAGTAAGACAACAGACAATCCAGACAGGACTTGACAGCTTTGAGTTTTCTTCCAGTGCAAAGATCACACTCCACATCTCCATGTCCAGCAATCTGAGCAGGAGCAGCAGCTTGGATTCTAGTCTTCCTCATCTGATCCACAAGCTCAGCAAAAATATTATTTTTGTTCAAAACAGGTCTAGGAGTAAATGTCTGTCTGCATTGTGGGCAGCTGTAAACTCCCTTCTGATCTTCCTGATCCCAGCAGCCGTTAATGCAGCCCATACAGTAACTGTGTCCACAATTTAAAGTTACCGGATCTTTCAGTAGGTCAAGACAAATCGGACATGTAAAAAGATCCGGGTTGATTGGACTCACTTCGGCCATTCTTACTTCTTGCTACTCAAACGTAAGGTTTTCCAATTTTCCACTCACTTTCATTTCGCCTGAAACGCGTTTGGACGCGCAAGAACTTTCTTGTTTTGGGGGCGTGTTCGTTCCTGTCATCATATTGATTTTTTCCGTGGAGGTAAGCCTAAGTTAGTCACGGTAAGGTGTTTTAAAAGCAATAGAATGTGTTTTTTCTCTGTAGAATCTGATCTTTCTCTAATCGCTGCTTTAACTAGAAGTAAGCCTATTTTTTTTCTGAAAAATACGGCCAGAAACTGGTGACAGTGAGAGGTTGGAACGTAGTGCATGATCGCCCTCTAGTGGACAGTTACAGCATAAAATAAAACAGGTTGGCTGGACTGAATGACACAAGTAGGCCTACTGCCTTTGTAAATGCTGACACACACAGGGGCAGCCCAAGCCTTTCTAGGGCCCTAAGCAGAATTCCAACTTGGGCCCCCCATACCACTCCTTCAGCACTGTGTAAACTGCCCACTATAGTTAGCATTATTTGAAATTAGATAACATCATTCTGGTATCATTCTGGCCTTATAGGGGGAGCAAACAAAAATAATTATCATATATCTGTGTTCTTTGGGGGCCCTGGTGGTGTGGGAGCCCTAAGTGGGTATGCCTTGGGCCGGCTATGGACACAGAAAGAGAGAGAGAGAGAGAGAGAGAGAGAGAGAGAGAGAGAGAGAGAGTCAGCA
Source organism: Sardinella longiceps (assembly GCA_027497455.2). NCBI lineage: Eukaryota > Metazoa > Chordata > Actinopteri > Clupeiformes > Clupeidae > Sardinella > Sardinella longiceps. The sequence continues at coordinate 30,927,016 of JAODXP020000025.1, forward strand.
AATATCTCAGTAGGTACTTGCCTTAGGCTTAATTCAATCCAAAGTGAAATTATTTTATCCATCCATTCACACAAGCCTCTGTTGTTTTCAGTGTTTCTGTTGGACCGACTGATCCTCAACAACTCTGATTAACACTTGATGCATTCAAGCTGTAAAAATATTTTTAATCTTTGAGTAGGCTTAGTTGTGCGGTTATTCCTACCACATATCCAGACACATTTTGGTCTTTTTTTCAGCTTAGGGCTAGATAACGGTAGCCTGGGCGAAAGCGACTGTTGACTGTGTCATACAGTCTGGCCCAACGCAATTGGAATAGGTTTCCGTTTGAATATGACGTATTCCCTCGCCTGGCTCACACGCCTACAACTTCCGCTTTCAGTATTAACAGATCTCTCACAAGTTCTGATCTATTTTGACATCGTAGTGGCAATAAATCCTCAAGATCATGGATGCTAATGTCATGTACCAATTTTGTGAATGTAATTCGAAAGTGGGGGAGAGAATAACAAACGCGTCCCTATCACTGACCTCAAAAAAGACTACAACATTTTGAGACATCGCTCTAAACTGTGTGCTGATTGGCTAAACCGTACAGTAACCGACGGAAAGGCGGGAAGGGGGGTTTATTCCAGACTACGTGCGGAGATAAATGGCATCGCCAGGCTAAGATAACAGCAGCCCATTAAGAGCCAGTGTGGGTCTAGTTAGGACTATGAGGGCTAAGTAAGAGCTGAAGTTCAAGTTGACTGGTACTCAGACTGAGACAGACCTTCATATAACTCTCACTGACACAGTGAAGACAAATGACAATGGTTCCATCACGTTAATTAAATATTAAGGACATTTTTGGTCATTTTTGGGCCGGGCTGACATTTACTCCCAATTTTCTGGCTAGTTGAATTAAATCTCTCATGTTCATTTCATTTGTCTGATTTACAGTGTTCTTTTAGCTTGCCATGAAGTTATTATTAGCCTACTAAATAAAATCATGGTGGGCCAGCATGTGTATGTGTAAAACCTATTTATATAGAATTTTTTTATTAATTCTATTTATTTGGACTAGTTTTAGCTAAATGCATAGTTGCAGGGGGATCACAGTACATTTCACTGTATGTTGTACACGTATGACAATGCATGTGACAAATAAAGTATCTTGCATCATAGCCAAAACTACTCCAGCCATTTTTTGGTTCCTGTCGAGCCCTGCTCTTTCATAACCTGCACATCAATAAATGCAAAAAAAGAGAACACATTGTATTGCTTGAGTATTAAAATGGTAAATGATTTGTAAAGTGATGAGCTGAGAGAGCTGAGGGATATTAGAAGCAGCTGCCCAGTGTGAGACCCACTGCTGCTGATAAACTATCTGCCCCATCAGAAGACATGGAGCTTGGGCATGGAGATGCTCACACACACACACACACACACACACACACACACACACACACACACACACAGAGACACACACACACACACACACACACACACACAGGCTGGAGTGCATTGATGGTGTAGTTGGCACAGTGAAGGACTCAATGTTCCCATTTTTTTTTTTTTTTTTGAAAAATAAAGTCTCAGCCATCATATTAAAGACTAAGAATATTTTATTCAGAAATATTAACATGTTTAACCCACACTTACATATAGACACAAATCCCACAGTCATTCACATGGTCCATGTTGTTTAAGAGTCAGTTTCTGTAAGAATCATGCGGGTGGTGATACAAACCCTCTTCATATTCCCTTCAAATTTTGAATACCAGTAGACATGTGCCTAAGAAGGACAAAACTGTATTTTTAAACATTGAGAATGTTCCTAACAAAAGTTAGGGCTTCCCAAAATTTCAGCATCATTTTGAGGTACTGAAAATTCCAGTTTTTGCCTTCAAATATCTGATTGCGCCTTGATCTTACCATCCTGAAATTTTGGCACATAAATGTTGGGGAAATAAACCTTTGAGTAATGATGTCACTTCTGTGGCAAATTGAAGGCACTGTCCTTAAGGGCCTCTTCAAAATTGGACCTTTTACATTTTTGTACCATTTTCATGTGCCTCTCACAGTTCATATGACACTCAAAACCTTATTAGTTTGTTATATATATTCACTTTGGAACCTCCTCTTTTAGAATTTGAATAAAATATATGGGCATGAATTGGTGATGTTAAGCTAGAGGCAATTATTTTAGGGAAATATGAAATGAAGTGCCATTTTAGGTGCTCATAGCTCTGTGCGCCATCACTCAAAACAGTTGAAATGTGCCTTACTTTGTTCGTCTGCACTGATATTATCTGTGGTCCAAATATCTAGGTGGCTTTTTGTTCTATCACCGAGTAAATTAATTTTATTTACAGCAGATTTGCACCTATGATAACTTCTATGGAGGGTTGTGCTGAATAACCAGAGACGCCAAAGCTCTAACCCTGTTTGAGCCATTATCAGACTGCAGATGTGGTGGCACAGTGGTTATGTCACAGACTACCAATCAGCAGACCAGGGTTCAATTCCCAAGCATCACATTATTTATTTATTGCTTTGAGTAAGCAAATGATTAGGCAACATTACTTGATTAGATAAAGAAGGCTACCACTCAAATATATTACAAACAATACAAAAGTATCAACATTAAGTGTCTTGCTCAGGGGAGTAAGAGGACAGTCAAGTATAGAACCACCAGCTTATCAGCTTACAAGTGTGCTAGGCTGTTTCTTTACACTCAATTGATGCTGCGTATACTTTTATTTTTATACTTTATACTTTTATACTTTTATACTTTTATTCTTTGAAGATGTAGTCTTTAAATCCAAAATTTTGATTTGAAATATGAAAAGACACTTGTGCGATTTTATAAAATCACTTGTGTGTCTTTATAACTGTTTGCTAAACCTATTATTCTTGGGAATGGTCTCCTTTGGGGCATTACTAAAGGTAATTGACCAATATCAAATCAATTGTCTGTAAATGTATCACTTTGTTTGAAACAAAAAAAGTTGAATACACCCGTCAGACAATCTAACTATTCAGCTTGGACATTGCTCACAGAATCTATTTCAAGACTCAGAACATGAGGATAACACATCCCTCTTCAGATCTAATGACTGTAAACTTAGATCAAATTTTTCTTGAACATCAAATTAGACTCAGAACACTTGTGCAGAAATGTTCCTTCCTACTACAAGGGGTGCTTTTGACAAGTTTAAGAGGAGCCAGAGTTAACGCCATGATAAATGTCAAGTACACAATAACATTGTCAGTACTGCTAATCAGTTAGCAAACACACCCTACAGTGAAGGGTGAGTCTGACCATGTGTGTAGAACTACACTTCTCTGTAATGGTGACTCAAAATGTCAATTACCCATAACCACCAGTGGCATCAAGGTAACCTTTATTGAGTTGCTTAGAGTGAGACATAGTGTTCAGACATCAACCCTACTAAGTGTAGGTAAACCAAAAACATCCATTCTTGTGCAATTGAAAACAGCAACAGTCCTGTTGTTGAACTCAATCACTTAGCAGTTAGAAATCATTATTGTCTTGTCACACATTTATTCCTACCAATCTGTGGGAAAATTCAAAAATCGTCTGATTTCAGTACATGGCAGATAATGCTGGCGGCTTTTCCCCATTATTTAGATTCAGTGTTTATTAGAAATGCCTGTAATTTCTCACTCTTTCCTGGACATTATACACTGGCAGTTCTTTAGGGTTAGACTTTGCATTTTACAGAGCACTGTGTGTTTTACTAGATCACAATAAAAATAAATACACATGATGAAAAGACTATGCAGAGTGTATGTCATTCAATTTGGTCTATTTGTGAGTGACTTTTTGGCACTTATTCTGACTCAAAAAAAATTTGTCATAGCAATTTGGCCCAAAATAGATGAATGTCTTTCCTAAATGTGCACTTTTGATTATGTAGCCACACATCTCAAGGGAAGGTGTGCAAAATTATACCTCAATATCTCAAATATTTCTAAGAAAACTATGCCTTCGAATGAACCCACTCCCTATTCCAAAAAATATTTGGAAACTTCAAACTACAATACCACCAAAACTCTTGGAGACTCAAGCATGCCTTTGTATGTTTGTCAGGTGCCTCCAACATGGCTTCAATACTGCCGTTTTTTTTTTTTTTTTTTTTTTTTTTTCAGCTTTGTCCACATGATGGTGCTGTTTTCAATTTCACGTATTTCTAGAGGGCCTATCGATGTATGTAATTTATGCAGTTAATAAATGGCATTTAATGGTTAATAAAGCAAAATGCCTCCAAGATATTTAGAATACAAATAGATTAGATACATGTCAACATAATAAAAATTGTTTCAACCTTTTTTACTGATGGCGCACAAAGATATGGTCGTCTAATTTCAATTTCAATTTCATATTTGCCAAATGAAACATCCTCTCTATCAGTACTTGAAAATTTTGCAATCTTCAACCAATTATATTTCAAAACAGGACCTCCCAATGTGCTCATATTTTTATGAATGAGCAAGGTTACGTGTTTGCACAAGTAGTGAGAGGCCCCAAAACAAGGCTCCAAAACTGAAAAGTTGAGTTTTCAATGGCCACCTAATGGCTGTAAGTTGAACTAGTGACCATCATAAAAATATGTTTCAAAACTGTTGGACCCATGCTCTGATTTTGCCAAATGTCAGAGTGCTGTCTTAAAAGCCCACTGAAATATGGACAGGCAAAGTTGTGCATTTTGAAAAGCATCAAATTTCCACCTTTGCCATGTGTCATTTCAAAAGTCCCTAGTTTATTTTAGGAAAGGTCCAAAACATTTAAATTGTTATTTTTAAATATCTATCCCATATATGTATCTATGAGAATTTTTTCATTGAGATCTGAAGAGGGTTTGTATCAGCCCCTATGGAAATCCGCATGAGTCTTACAGAAACTGACTCTTAACTAATCTACGCAAATGTTAGGATGCCAATGGCAATGGAGAATTCTGCATCACTTTGAGCTGTGTAAAAAAGCATTTGTATCATATATCATCATCATCATCATATCATCACAAAATTTAGAGAATAAAATATAACGAAGAAATACATCAGAGATTGCAAATAACCTCAAACCAATGATATATAATTGTATAAACAAATTACACCTATGAGTATTTGAACACATCTTATTATACACATGTCTTCATAACATGCGTGTGTGTGTGTGTGTGTGTGTGTGTGTGTGTGTGTGTGTGTGTGTGTGTGTGTGAGAGAGAGAGAGAGAGAGAGAGAGAGAGAGAGAGAGAGAGAGAGAGAGAGAGAGAGAGAGAGAGAGAGTTTGTGTGTGTGTGCGCGTGCATGAGTGTTAGGAATGTGTGTGGTGTGTAAGTGTGTCAGAGGAGACGTAGGACAGAGAGCTAAGAGGATCTCGGTCTCCCAGTAGCAGCGTCCAGACAGACCCTCTATAGCCAACACCTGCAGGGGCAGTACAGAGTATGAGGTGTCACATTCCTTCATACAGACAGAGTAACACAGAGAGAGGGAAAGAAAGAGGAGGAGAGGGGACAAAGTAAAACTCCTCCATTAAACTGTGGTGATCATCCTCTCACTAATGTCATAGAGTTTACTGCCAAAAGCCAAACCTCTGATATTGTGTGTGTCCGTGTCTGTGTGTGTCTGTGTGTGTGTGTGTGTGTGTGTGTGTGTGTGTGTGTGTGTGTAGAGGAAAGAGAAGGATGAAAAAAGGAGAAGAGGGAGAAAAGGAGGGAGCGGGCAAATTCCAGGGGAAAAGGAATGGGAGGAGTAACAGGAACAGGAGGAGGAAAAGTGAGTGAACAGTGGAGGAGGCAAAAAAAGGAAAAGATGAAGAGCAGAAAAGAAGGATGGAACAAAAAGAAAGTGGGTAGAGAGATAAAAGAAGCTCACACACAAATGAAAACTGTTTTACCAGGTGACAGGTGGATGTATCTGTTGGAGGAGGAGTTCATGTGGTCTGGCACAGGTTTACTGAAGAAAAAGTCACAAAATCCAACTTAACCCCTGGATAGAGGGGCTCAGTGAATGTGGAGTGGAATGTGTGCAGGTGTTTGAGTGTGTCAGAGGAGACGCTATAGAAGGACAGAGTGCCGGCCGACCAGTCCAGGTAAACTCCTACTCTTCTGGAGCCGGAGGAGGGGGCAGGTATGGTGATGTCTATATCGGTCTCTACATTATTGTGACAGACAGTGTAAGTATCAGGAGTGCAGGCCAGACTCCAGGACTTGGCATTATGTCCCATTAGGATATCATGACTCTCCCCTTTCCTCTTGATGCTTTTATAAGCCACAGCAATTAGAGCGCCACCCCCACTCCACTCAGCCTCCCAGTAGCAGCGTCCAGACAGACCCTCTCTACACAACACCTGAGGCCAGGAAGACTCAAATCTCTCTGGGTGGTCAGGATACGGCTGCTTGACTTTCATCCGCGTCACCATTCTGTTCCCTTCAGAGAGAGAGAGAATTCTGTCTGCTGTGTTTGGGTCCAGTGTGAGTTTACAGGTATCTGCAGACAAGAGGAGAGGAGAGAAACATCCTCATCAGAATATCGGGAGACAGATGCTGCTTACACACACACACACACACACACACACACACACACACACACACACACACACACACAGCAGAGGGAGAGAATAAGGAGGAGAAAACTGAAAGAGAAGGAAGAGGAGGATAGGAGGGAGCGGCAAGAGGAGGAGAGAACAAACTCTCTCTCTCTCTCCCTCTCCCTCTCTCTCTCTCACACACACACACACACACACACACACACACTACAAACACTACACACATTTTTACTCTAAGACAACCCCAAACACAGCCAATGATAAACTAACTTACATCTTAGGAAACGTGGTCGTGCTATGTCTAATGAAGCAGGTTCAGTTCTGAAAAAAAGAAAAAAAAAACCAACTGTCATACATACTGTATGAACCATTCAACAGATGATGGGTTGTTGTTGGTGAAACGGTAACTGGGGTTCTGAACATACTTAAGTACATACTTTCTGAACATACTTAAGTATTTCCAGTTCACAGTCAGGATCTTCTAGTCTAGTTGACAACAGTTTCAGTGCTGATTTTCCAGGATGATTGTAGTTCAGATCCAGCTCTTTTAGATAAGAAGGGTTTGAAGTCAGAGCTGAAGCCAGACAAACACAACCCTTCTCTGTGATGAGACAATCAGAGAGCCTGAGAGAGAGAAAGAGAGAGACTGAGCGTTCTGGTGCACAATGGATGCTGTGCATCACCCAGGTGCTGGTTGGTGAGGTCCCCCTTCCACTGTAAAGTGCTTTGGGTGTCTTGAAAAGTGCTACAGAAATGTAAATTGTTGATGTTGGTTATGGTGTGTGTGTGTGTGTGTGTGTGTGTGTGTGTGTGTGTGTGTGTGTGTGTGTGTGTGTGTGTGTGTGTGAGGAGGCTAGAGGGTTGGTGGGACTAGTTTAAGTAGGAAACCAAGTACTGTACCGTAGTATCTGAAGTTTACAGTTGAAACTAGACAGTCCCTTAGAGAGAAGCTTAACTCCATAATCTCCCAGGTCATTGGTACTCATGTCCAGATGTATAAGGGAGTTAGGACGCTGTAGAAGTGAAGCCACTATCTCACAGGATTTATCTGTGAGCTTACAGTCTGCAAGTCTGCAAGAAAGTACAATACAAGTCAACATGGACGTTCTTTAGGGAAAGAGAGAGAGAGAGAGGCTGTAGGTTATGTATGTGACTGTCTACATGATATTACATGATTTCCTTATTTTATAACAAACATTTTAAATGTCTCAAATAAAATGATTTTCTAATTTTCACAAGTAACAATGAGGGTCAAAAGTGGTCAGATCAATGATAAGATAAATTAAGTCGTCTAAACCAATTGTAAGCTTCTTTTTTTTAAGTTGTTTAGCTTTAGAGTTTCAGTCAGCAGCATTAAGACCGATAAGACTTGGACTTCTCAGAATTCAAATTGCAAGTCTGCAAGAACTTGGATACTTGTCAACATGTTCATTATTTTGCATCACTTTCAAGCATGATAATAGCAAGTAAATTTCAGGCCTTAAATTCACTACTAGAGTTGTTTCCTGAATATTATGTAGCATTTAGAATACATACTGAAGTGCTTCAACTTTACAATGTGGATCAGTCAGTGTAGTAGATAACAGCTTCTGTGCTGATTCTCCAGGATGGTTGTTGCTCACATCCAGCTCTTTCACACAGGAGGAGTTTAACATCAGAGTGAGAGCCAGATAAACATAACCTTCATCTGAGATACCACAGTTAGAGAGCCTGAAAGAGATAGAGAAAAAGTCAGGTGGAGAGAGAGAGAGAGAGAGAGAGAGAGAGAGAGAGAGAGAGAGAGAGAGAGAGAGAGAGAGAGAGAGAGAGAGAGAGAATTCAAGATTCTGTATGTAACTGTCTGACAATATTACATAGATTCACATGGTTTATTTCATAGAACATACATTTGTAATTTGTCTAAAATTTGTGATCTCCATAGCTGCCTGCCACTGACAACGTGCTTGAGGTGGGCTGGGGGAGGGACCAGAGAGTTGAATGATTTTGATTTTTTTTGCCAATGTCTCATAATTACATAGACTTGACGAATACAGTTCTTTTTTTAAGTTGTGTAACCTTGAAAGCTATAAGGGATGGTGCATAATCGTATTCTTATCTCAGTCAATATATTATTGCTTGTGTCAGTCTGACCCAAAAGCAATAAATTATTTTGTCCTTTCAGTCAATTCAACAAAAATTCTCCTTTCAATCATTTCAATCTTACTACTACCAGATGCAGCACAACACACAGAACAGCCATAGGAGATGGACTGGGGGTGAACAAGATAGTGTATGTTCTTCAAATAAGTTAAATAAGGCAGAGTGCTGTCCACTACCATCAAGTATATTATTTTTCGGACCGTTATCCCACTTATCACCCGGTTGCAAATCAAACAAAAGCAAGTTTAAAAAACAAAAGAAACATACAAGTCGAGGAAGAAAAAGAAAAATATTCCAGGTCCAGGCACTCAGTTAATCCATCCAGGATTTTGAAGACTGTAAGGTTGATATGCATCAGTGGTTTTTTGTTTTGTTTTGTTTTAGTCCTCAAAATGGATTAACTGAGTTACTGGACCTGGTTACTTTTCCTTTCTGATGTTCATTTGAAATTCCCTTCCAAGAGCACCAGTTTGTTCAGGGAAACCAGCAGCGCTACACCAAACTTTTTCGAAACATATACAACTCCATTTTAAAATAAGTTTTCTTATTCAGTTAGAGTAGACTACTATTTTTGTGAAAGAAGATCCATAGGCTAGGGCTTATCCTTTTCAGAATAGTTACCATTCTAAAGAATATTGATATGGAATAGGTGAAACCTTTGACTATGTCTCAGATGTCTACAAGAAATAAGGGACACTCTGTCGTCCAATCAGAAAACAGTATACTATTCCAGCAGGTGATAATATGCAATATAGTTGACAAAATGTCAAACCTCAGTGTCTGAAGCTGGCATTTTGGATCTCTTAGTCCCATACAGAGCATCTGCACTCCTTCATCCCCCAGGTTGTTATCACTCATGTCCAGATCTGTCAGAGTTGTTGTCCTTTGCAGGGCTGATGCCACCAATTTACAGCTTGCTTTAGAGAGGTTACACTCATTTAGCCTGTGTAAACATACACACAACCGTACACAGTTTTAGCCTGTGTAAATATACACACAACATACGTACAACAACACACACAGCATGTATAGCCTACTCCTATACAACTTCTCTTTTAGATCAAATAACTTTTTTTCACAACGCCAATCATCCATCAAGTCTTTACATTTAACATACATTTAACAAAACCATGTAAAAAAAAAAAAAAAAAAAACATACAGGGATTTTTAATACAAATGAATTAAATTTAATTACAACAGAAATGATGAAAATCTGTAGGCATAGACAGAATGCAAAACCGTAGCTAACACGGAAAGGGACATAAGGAAATGAATAATTAAAATAAATGTCAGATAATGTCTACGAGTGAGTGCATGGACTGTACTGTATGTGCTTGTGTGAAACATCCATCATAAAGGAATAGTCCAGCTCTTTATGAAAATTAGTTATTCACCTCCTTACTCTGAGTTACATTTACATTTGTGGGTAAAAGCATTTTGGTCTCAGTGCTTGTGTTTTCCTAGTATGGCATCACCAAATTCTCCTTAGTTTAGCATCAGTCACTGAAAAACCAGTGAAGAGCCTGGGGAAGGTCTTCCACTGTAGCCTTAACGACAGAGATTCCATCAAGGCAACCAGTGCTGACCTGGACGGCTGGCTGAAAGCAGTGGACAAGTCTGGGCTCCCTGGTAGATTCAAGGCCTGGATTTACCAGCATGGAATCCTCCCAAGAATCCTCTGGCCTCTCCTCATCTACGAGGTTCCGATGACCGTGGTGGAAGGTCTTGAGCAGAGGGTGAGCAGCTATCTGCGCAGATGGCTGGGGCTACCACGCAGCCTGAGCAACATCGGGTTGTATGGAAACACCAACAAGCTCAGGCTCCCATTCAGCTCGGTCAAGGAGGAATTTATACTGACACGGACACGAGAACACCTGCAGTATTCTGGATCCAGAGACGGCAAAGTGTCCGGGGCAGGAATTGTGGTGAGGACAGGGAGAAAGTGGAGAGCAGCTGATGCAGTACAGCAAGCTGAATCTCGGCTGAAGCACAAGGCCATCCTCGGCACAGAAGCACAAGGCAGAGCAGGACTGGGGACGTTAACATCAACCCGGTACGAGTCTGCCAGTGGGAAAAAGAGAGGCAGAGGCTGGTGCAGGAGGAGGTGCGTGCTGCAGTGGAGGAAGAGCGGACCAGCAGAGCAGTTGCCATGAAGCAGCAAGGAGCCTGGATGAAGTGGGAGCAGGCGATGGAACGGCACATCACCTGGAAGGACATCTGGCAGTGGAATCCCCAGAGGATCAAGTTCCTGATCCAAGGGGTGTATGATGTCCTCCCCAGCCCAGCGAACTTGCACATCTGGGGCAAAATGGAGACACCTGCTTGCACGCTATGTTCCAAGGTGGGGACCTTGGAACACATCTTGAGCAGCTGCTCCAAGGCGCTGAGTGAGGGTCGTTATCGATGGAGGCATGACCAGGTCCTCAAATCCATAGCTGAGGCAATCAGCTAGGGGATCAAGGACAGCCGATGCACCCAAGCTACAGCCAAGGCCATCCACTTTGTGAAGGCAGGACAGAAGCCACAGAGAACATCAAAGAGCAGCTCGGCTGGGTTGCTCTGTACGGCCCGAGACTGGGTGATGACAGTCGACCTGGAGAGGCAGCTGAGAATACCACCACACATCACCCAGTCCAATTTGAGACCAGACATCATCCTGGTCTCCGAGGCTACAAAGCAACTGGTAATGTTAGAGCAATGGTAGAGAACGGCTGGAGGACCAGGTGCATGCCAGTGGAGGTGGGGAGCCGGGGATTCGTCAGCTACTCCCTAAGCAAGGCCTATGGCATACTAGGCATAACAGGCGCCAATAGGAAGAGAGCCATCAACAACAGCGCAGAGGCTGCTGAGAAAGCATCCAGATGGCTCTGGCTGAAGAGGGGAGCGAGGTGGGGGGAGTAGAATGCCACTTGGACACAGGCTGGGATCTAATCAGCCCCGGTCGGGCCACCTGGACGAGGGTGTCTGTTGCGAGACCCGAAACATCCGGTCACTCCAGGAAACAACACTGATGATGTGTCCAAGTCAGCGCATCAGGGGATGTTGTGCAGAACTAGGCACTGGAATACAAAGTAGCCAGATAGCAATATTTTGGCAACTTTATTTTCCAGTGCCTATGCTAAGCTAAAGGTAAAATTGGGGTTGCCAGAGCCAGACTAGGACAACGCATGCACTGAGACCAAAATGCTCTTACCCACATATTTAACTCCAGGTAAAGGGTGAATAACCAATTTTTATAAAGTGGTGGACCATTCCTTTAACCATGCCATGTTCTGAAAACAACAACAACAACAGAAACACTTACCAAACTTTTTTAGAAACCTCCACTAAAGGAATCATTTTTTTGAGCCCTTGATCAGGGTATTCCTTCAGATGAAAATCACCTGGGTAACATGACAACAATAATTCAAAACCGTATTACATCCATCAGCATGCTACCTCGACAGAATTTTATACATGATCTCCACATCTGTTAAAATGTTAAAAATTGATTTATTTTTTTGGTGCTTTCATATTAGTGGTTGTTCACAGGCCTATCGTTGAGAAACTTGGATCCAATCTGAAGAGCGTTTTTTAATGTGATCAGTCTTTCTCTCATCTCTGCCTGCAGATGAAAACATACCTTCTGTGTCTTCAGTGTTTACTACCAGCTTCCATAGCTTCATTCTCTTCCTCTTCCCTTGAAACAAGAAAGCACAAGTCGTGAAAGTATGTCCAACTCCAACCATACAGATTTTGAAACAATGAAACATTTTTTATCGTGTCTAATTTTGATCACCTCGGACTGGACAGCATAAAATCTATTTGGATATGTGTGTGTGTGTGTGTGTGTGTGTGTGTGTGTGTTTGTGTGTCGGTGTGTGTGTGTGTGTGTGTGTGTGTGTGTGTGTGTGTGTGTGTGTGTGTGTGTGTGTGTGTGTGTGATATCTGCTAAAGGCTAACCTGATAATGTAATAACTTCCCCTAAATGTAACATTTCATTAAATTATTAGAATGTCGATTTTTACATTATTGGGGAATGCACCATATTACATTATCAGGTTTTATTACATGTTTAATGGACTTATGTGGGAGGTTTTTTAAATTAAACTATTATGTTATTACATTATTAAGTTCTACATACAGTACCTTTTACTTCCAATGTCATATTTTCATGATTGCATGAGACAGCATGTAGAAAATATTAATACATTTGAATCTGATTCTCTTACCTATGTATTTAATAATAAGAGCCACAATTATCGAAATGATGATAAAGATGGTTAGAGATATAATGAAAGGGACTTTCCAGGGCCGAGTAAATATGCCATCTGCAAAACAAAATACATAAGTACTGTATATGCTTGTTTTTAATATTTGTAGAGTGAGGTAGCCTAACCTGCCATACAGTCGTCTAACTTGCACAATGATCTAAATATTGTAAATTAAATAAATGAGTGAATTAATATAAATAAGTTACAACCACAAAAATGCCATTTGCAACCTAAAAATATGAACAAATAAGCACAGGCTGCCATTTCAATGGCAAGGGAAGGAACCTGGAATCACAAGAGCATCTCTACTCTTTTCAAACTCTTGGAGTTGAAGTTAAAGGTATAATCCGGAGTGAATTTACACATAGCCCTGCTATTTTATAATGCTAAGCGCTACGGAAAGCCACCTCAATGATCAAATTTTGTGCATCATAGACCGAGTTTGCGAAACGGCAGCTAACACTAATGAAGCATGTCAAAAACTAAACCTAATTGATTTGCTTTCGTTTTGAAAATGTCCCATTCTCTTACCGTTAGCTGCCGTTTCGCTATCTAGTCTGCGTCACATGAAATCCAGTGATTGAGGTGGCTATCAATAGCGCTTGGCACTATAAAACAGTAGGGCTACGTGTTGATTCACTTCGGATTTTTCCTTTAAGGGGAATCTATGCAATAACATTAAAACCTAGAAAAATTCTAATTGACTCATTCAAACAAATTGAAGACGTAAAATTAGTGATTGTCAAAATGGTAGTTAGACTACTTTATTTTATTAGACTATTTAAATGTTAGGGATTATCAAAATAGTGTACAGTACAGTAAATGTTAGGGAAGTATCAATCCCTGCCTTAGTCACATAAAATCATGTGGGAAATACGGTAACCAGACTAAAAGATTACCTACCAGAAATATGAAAAGTTGACACCATCTCAATTCTTCTCTCTGAATCTGTTCTTTCATCAGTTTGTGTGAGTCTGCAAACGTAATGCTCTGCGTCACTGTTATATGCCACCAGCCGTCGTTTCACTTTGTAGCCATATGGACTTGAGAACATCTCAGGTGGTTCTGCAGCTAAGAGTTGTCCCTTGCTGTCTAACCACTCCAGAACAGGCTCCGGCTTCCAGCCCTCTGACTCACACACAACACTGATCCCGCCATCCAACCTGACGCCATCCGAAATGATCCGGGGGTCTGTCCAATACCTAGACGAAATTTGTCATTTTGGCCAGGTGAATTTAACATTAGATTCATATCCTCAAAGGACAAAAAAAAAAAAAAAAAAAATGTGCAAAATATTTTTGATCCTTCCTCAGACCTTTTAGGGGATTGTAATTAACATTATATTTTATTTTGAATTTTATATGAAATGTAATAAGTATTGTTGATCACGTGCCATGCCACTAACACATTCCTGTATCAGTCCCCAATGGCAAATTTGATTGGAATATTTTGACAAATCACAACTTTCACCTCTGACAGTAACTTGAACATTAGCATCATCATAATGTGATTCAGACTGAATCAGACATTTGTAGTCTCCCTCATCCGACACCTGGACACTGCTTAGTTTTAATGAAACATTGCCATTCTTCAGGTCTTCTTTGAACAGAGTTGTCCTGTGTAGGTAGGACTGGATCTGTTTGCTGTTTTCGTCCTTGTAATCTTTATACAGGTGCACCTGCTCTTTGGGGTTCACCCTAAACCACTCCACAGTCATCCCCTCAGCACTCATGTTGGGCTTTAGGGAGCAGGGAAGGATCAGGTCTTCACCCGAGACAGCATAGAGAGGCTCGTCTGGACCAACAACCTGGAACAACCCTGTAAAAATAAGGATAGTAAGGGAAGTAAACATATACTGAGATATTTGTATATTGAAATGATCTGTTGTATAACTTCAGCATTACATTTCTCCAGGTTTGTATGTTTTATTTTGCATTCTAAAACGTAATCATGTATGTATTATCTTTCTTTTCTTCTTTTTACAGCTTTGAAAAGGACAGACAGATTTTTGGGGGTATGCTACTGTTCATTTCACTGCGCTGCAGTGTAAATTTGCAGAAAATGAAACTTTAAGATTCTCCCTGATCTCAGTGAGCCTTCCTGAAATATGTTCTCAAAAAAGTTGGGGGATCAATGTTAGAGGCTTGGCAATGCCATTGCAAACTCAAAGCTCCGCTAGAAGGGCCCTGTTCAGAACCAACTAGTTATACGTGTGTGCCATTCTAAATACCAGTTCAAAGTGGTGCTGATGCAAACAAAAACAACGATGTCCCTTACCTGAACTCTGGATGGTAGGCCTACTGCACTGGAGAAGAAGAATCACACAGAGACACACCAGGGGCTTGGATGGAGAGCAACGCACAAACATCATCACTGGGGAAGATTGAAATAAATTATGATGAACGTTTACATTTACCCTTCAAGCTTAAAAAGTTATCTCTCATAGCTGCTCCATTATTTCAAAGCCAACACCGTGCACCAGGCAATTCAGACTAGTCTTGTCTGGTGCTTCAAGAAGACCCTGTTCTTCAGTTTGGATAAATATTGTCTGCTAAAAGGAAGAGTGTGAAAGTCATGTGAGCTGAGTTTGTTGAAATGAGACTTTGTAGTCATTAGCACCTAGAGTACACTCTTTCTTTGCCTCATAGGTAAACCTATGGAGGTTTATCATGCACTCCTGCCACACACTTCTTTTTCTTTTTTAGATATCATAACAGCCATTCCAATCCTTTCCTCCAGCATAGATTGTATAGTAATGTCAATAGCCAGTTTAAGTGCATAAAATCATCTCCAAAGGATGTCCTCAAAATGCTGCAGCTCATATAGGTATGCAATTTGCTGTTATTCATTGCAGATTTCTTTAACAATAGAGTTCCACCCTCAGTCTTTCTCTATCAGACAACCGTTGGCAATGTCATGTGCTGTAAATGCATGAAGAACAATTTATATGACAGAATTGTTCAAATTCAAACTATAAAAGCAGCTGACTGAGAGCCCATAAAAGCAGAGGCCTGTGATTGGTTATTCTACTCTGTCAGTCTAAAGTGGAGGTACAGCTGGACCCACCTTTAGAGTGAAGTCATGAATACATTCATGTGTTCACAATTCAACGGTTCTATGATATTTAGACACTTCTTTCCTTTTCTCTCAACTTCCTCAATAGGCCTAATCAAATAATTTGATTATCTCTTCTCTAATTATGATATTTCTTACTTGGTACCGACTGCAGACAGAAGTTTGCTGGACTGCTTGTTTTTAGTGGAAGATGTTTCCATTGAAACAACAAATTGTATACAGTAGGCAAGAAATCAGCACAAGGACAACACTCATCGCTTTAAATGAAGCAGTTAAAACAATGACTCTTGTTACTGGACTGGAGTCTGTTAACGAACTGCATGTTGTTTATGAATCCAGACAGCACAACCATCACCTTTGCTGAGAATTTTAGTTTTTATGTAGGTTTATAATAGGTCAAACCAGTGACTTTTTTCATTTTCATTTCAAACACGATTGCAAATTCTGGTTCACAACAAAAATATTTGAATCCACTCACCTTGAGATCACCTAAGAAATATTCCTCCTGTACTGGCTGTTTTGTTGTGAACTTTGTTCTTGTAGGAGTATATTTTTACAGCTTAGACACAGTGCATCCTAAAAGGATTCACAACCCTTTTTATAACGACTTTTTATTGCATTGTAGACATTGAGTCATTTAACTTTTTCTCTTCTCAATGTAGACCCACTATTCCATAATGACAGCAAGATTATTGCAGAAGATTTTTTTTTCTTTCAAATGAACGAAGGCAGAACAACAACCAAATGCAATGTAGATACATACAATACTTAAATAAACTGACATAATCATGGGCACAAGTATTTACACCCTGTGTTTTAAAAACTGCTAACTAAATTCTGGCGGTCTCTTTGAGAAAAGTCTAAACCCTCATTACTGTGCTAATTAAATTGTTTGATAAACCGAACTCAATTGTGGGCTGAACAACGCTGCTATCTTTCAAACTACTTCTGGATGCAACAGGATAGACTATGGCCAATCGCATGAACAAACAAGATCGGCGAAGCCCGCCCTAAACACATAGAGCGTTATGATTAGATGTCGCCAAAGGCGTCTTCCAATAAAATTCCCTATGGCTTGCTACTAGACATACTGAACAAATTAATTTTCCGCTGCTAGGGTACGTCTAGATTTCTAGGCTAATCAAATCCCAGAATCCTTTGTTGAAATACAAAGTCAGAGCCCTTTTGGACTGGGAAATGTGAAATTATGAAAATTGCGTGTCCAGAGTCCAGAGTCTCAGTGATATAACTTTGTTACGGTAAGACAGAGGGTCATGGCACATGGTTTGGATTAACGTTTTATTCAGAATTACTATGGCTGGCTGGCAAAACACATTCAACATACACTTACAGTACAAGGTACAAGAGAGAATATTATTTATAGTATGTATTATACTGCATGTATACTAGTATGTATACAGACACACAAATTGAGCAAATAAATAAACACTTTTTTATCATATTTTTTTTTTTTGGCTGAAAGGATGCCTGTTATTCCCTGAAAAAAAGTTTAGTCACAATTTTGTTCTCATCTAATTCTCATTAGAATGGCAACAATAACAACAGCAAGCCATGTTGTTGATCTGCGCTCACACGATAACAGTACAGCAATCAAACAGGAAAACTTCTTTTAAAACTCCAGTTCACATACACTCCTCTTCCTCTGGAGAACAGATAATATCTAATGAAGACCAGAGAGGAAGAGAGGAGAAGAGATGAGGGCATAAAGATATGAAGGGAAAGGGGGGTAGAGAGCAGTGAGGAAGAGGAAAGGAAAGGGGGATATGGAGCGATGGAGAAAGAGAGAGAAGGAGAGGAGGATATGGAGCAGTGGAGAAAGAGAGAGAAGGAGAGGAGGATATGGAGCAGCGGAGAAAGAGAGAGAAGGAGAGGGGAATATGGAGTGGTGGAGAAAGACAGAAAAAGGAGAGGGGGACAAGGAGTGGTGGAGAGAGGGAGAGAAGGAGAAGAGGATATGGAGCAGTGGAGAAAGAGGGGGGGCACGGAATGGTGGAGAAAGAGAGAGAAGGAGAGGGAGACATGGAGTGGTGGAGAGAGAGAGAGAGAGAAGGAGAGGGGGACAAGGACAGTTGAAGAAAGACTATTGAGTAAGATGGGGAGAAAAGAGGGAGGAGAAAAAAGGCAATGAGGAAATAAAGAAAAATAGAGGGATGAGAAAGACAGAGGGGAGACAAGGGAAGCAAATGAGAACACATAAGTAAAATGAGAGGATAAAAAAGAAAAGGAGAAAGAGGAGGATGGGAGATAGATAAGATAAAGAAGTTCAGAGAAAGGAGGAAGAGAGAAAAAAGACAGAGGGAAGGGGATGAGGAGAAAGAGAAAAAGGAGGAGGAGGTAATACAGAGGGAGGAGAGAACAGAGAAAGAAGAAGAAGGGATAGAAAAAGAAAAGAAATATAATGTGGAGAGGAAGACAGAGGGAAGGGGGGTGAGTGAGTAAAAAGATGAAGATGGAGGTGAATGGATGAAAAAGGGAAAGAGAAACAGGGATGAGAAATGGAGGAGGAAAGAAGGAATAAGGAAAGGAAGATAATGAGAGAAAGAATGAGCAGAGGAAGGAAGAAGGGCAGAGAGAGAAGGAGGAGTACAGAGAGAGAGAGAGAGAGAGAGAGAGAGAGAGAGAGAGAGAGAGAGAGAGAGAGAGAGAGAGGGGGGGGGGGGAGGTGACAGGTGGATGTACAGTACCTGTTGGAGGAGGAGCTCATGTGATCTGACACAGGGACACAGAGGAACCATAATAATTAACCCAAAACCCTGGATAGAGGGGCTCAGTGAATGTGGAGTGGAACGTGTGCAGGTGTGTGAGTGTGTCAGAAAAGACGCTGTAGAAGGACAGAGTGCCGGCCGGCCAGTCCAGGTAAACTCCTACTCTTCTGGAGCCGGAGGAGGGGGCAGGTATGTTAGTTTCTTCATAATTGTGCCAGGCAGAGTAACTGTGAGGAGAGCAGTTCAGTCTCCAGGACTTGGCATTATTTCCCATTATGACACCATCACTCCTCCCTTTCCTCTTGATGCTTTTATAGGCCACAGCAATATGAGCCCCATTAACGCCACTCCACTCAGCCTCCCAGTAGTGCCGTCCAGACAGACCCTCTCTACACAACACCTGAGGCCAGGAGTCAAATCTCTCTGGGTGGGCAGGACACGGCTGCTCCTTTTCCACACGTCTCACCTTTCTGTTCCTCTCAGAGAGAGAGATTTCTGTGTGCTGTGTTTGGGTCCAGTGTGAGTGTATAGGCATCTGCAGACAAGAGGAGAGGAGAGAAACTATTCAGAATATGAAGACGCACAAAAACACACAGAGAGAGAGAGAGAAGATGAGAGAATATGAAGAGGGCAAAGGAAGGGGATTAAGAGAGGAGAGATGGAAAGAACAGGAGGAGAAGAGAAGAGGAAATAGGAGGAAAAACACACGTACACATTCTAGTGCTGCCACTAACGACTAATTTTCTGACAATTAATCTTTAGACTAATTTTTCGATTAGTCAACTAATCTAAACGACTAATTTCAGAAAATACACAAGTACTCATTACTAGGCTACATGTTATGTCTTGACTTCCCTTTAACATGCTTTATTGTTGGAGCAATATTAGGTGTACTCTTATAGTGACCAACCTCCAAATACACATCTCTGAAGCCTGCTTAAAAATACTTCTCAGATTTGGCATCTTCTTTGCATCTTTCCCCTTTGGTAGAATACGCAAAGATTCCTGCTAGAGCGTGTGGGCAAAGGCCTAAAACCCGGGCATGAGCCATGTTCCTGCCATATCTGCAGTGTTGACAATCATTCTGTGTCCTGTCCTGAGGCACCTGAAGAGTGGTGTGCGCATTGTGACCGACTTGGCCATAATCTCAATATGTGCGTTTTTCATCAACCGTGGGAGGCGCGCGGCAAGGCAGCCGAACCTCCCATCTCAGTAAATCAACCAGTGGTGTGTGAGATCGACAGCGGAGCAGCCGAGCCTGGTGAGGCTCATTTGGATGCTGGGGGTCCGATAGAGGCCCATGTATTGGAGGAAGCTACTGGGGTTGCAGACCAGTCATTGGAGTCTGCAGCTTCAGGCAAACCCAGTGTCACGTTAGCTGGTCTTGGGCCAGCAGTTGAAGGCCCTTTAACCTGACTCTCCTCAGCGCAAGAAGCGCAAAAGACGAAAAGTCAAGCGGCGGCGTCAGTGGAAGGGGCGTGTGCGTCCTTCCAGATCGCAGAAGCCGCATGAATTTGTCGCTCCCCGAACTCTCAACAAACTGGTGTGATAAACTCTCCTAAGCAAAAGACTACCTTTCCTTCTCATAACAGACTCTCGAGTCCAAGCTTTCCAATGCCAACTGCTCAAACTATAATCGTGCCATGTCTGAAACCTATTATGTTTGTTGAATGGTTTATTTGTGTTTATCTATGTGGTGATTCCTTACGCATTATCTTGTCCATTTCTGAGAGCACCTGTCTTAGCACCCCTTGTGCCACTTTGTGGCTGGTAAAGTTAAGTAGCCTGCTTGTAGGCTGTTTGCTAGTGCCCTGTCATTTTTGTTTGTTTGTTTTCTCTGCTTCTCTCCATTGCGGAAGGGCTTTGGTGTGTCTGCAGCGTCATGCTGACGCTTTGACATAAGGAGGGGAATATGTGACGATGTGCCCCCCTAGTCTGCACATCGCACTAGTATAATTATTATTTTCATTATTGATTTGCTTATTATAAGTTGTCTAATGTCTGTATGCGTGTGCGCTATGTTGAGATGCATTCCTTTGCGCGCGAGGAACTGTTGTCTTAATATTGTTTTCATGTATGTTTTGGGGTGATCAATGTGATCTATTGTGTTATTGTCTGTGTATATTTGATGTCCGCCAGGTAGGGGCGGTGTGCAGACTTTCGGTAGACTTTCGGTTTCAGTTGACTTCGCTGGTGTTGGCGGAAGTAATTGCCTAATTGGCTATTTAATTGCCGGCTTGTCCGATATCGGGAGACTAGATCTCATGTTCGTGTAGCTATCACGGTAAGGGGGCTGATTCAAGCCTTGCTGTTTTTCGGTCTGCTTTATTATAGGCCTAGTGTGAGTGGCTTTAGACCGTTAAATATTCGTTTTATGTTTTGTTTGTGAATCATCACGGTGCAACGTTTTTTTGGACTTCTGATTATTTAAATATTTTTGCCACTTTGTAAATAAATCGCACCTTTGGGCCCTCTTAATCTGTTGCCTCTGCCTGATGTCTCCTACACCACACGGCTACCCTATCACACACACACACACACACACACACACACACACACACGTGATGTTCACAAGTCATTTTTTCCAAGTCCAAGTCAAGTCTCAAGTCGTTGTACTCAAGTCCAAGTCAAGTCTCAAGTCCTGAGGGGCAATGCCAAGTCAAGTCTCAAGTCAAGTCTCGAGCCTACCAAGTCCATGTCAAGTCTCAAGTATCAAATGACTGAAATTATTGTTTTCTCATCAGATACAGTCAGAGATGATAATGCATTTCTGGGGTATCAGCTGGGCGGTATGACCAAAATCCTATATCACAATATTTTTCAGAGAATTTTCTTTCACAGAATTTTTCTTCTTCTTTTTCTTCTTAGTAGTAGTAGTAGTAGTAGTAGTAGTATTTTCATATTACCATATAGTTATGAGTCATGACTACTACTTTACTCCTTTTTGAAACTTGGAAAAAAAAATCCCTTTGACAGGGTGAGGGTGGACATAATTATGCACAACATCTGCTATTGACAAAATCAGCTGAAATGTTAGACCTGAGAAAATTTAGAATGCAGTTGTATGCATGAGTTACATTGCACCTAAGAGGAAATATTGTGCCTATGCTTTCCCATAACAAAACATCAGAAAAGCCAAAACAATGAAATGAACACTTCCGTGAAATGAACATTGTTCACGAGTCACAAGGCTCAAGTCTGAGTCAAATCTCAAGTCATTGAGGGTAAGTCCAAGTCAAGTCTGAAGTCTCCAGAATGAGTGACTTAAGTGTGACTCGAGTCCAAGTCCCCATCACACACACACACACACACACACACACACACACACACACACACACACACACACACACACACAAATGCAGAAACACACACACACATACAGGATAGATAGGGAGAGAGAGTTGACAATAACGGAATGGAATCCACACACATACACACGACCAGACACTAAAACACAGACCCAAGCATACCATGTTAAAACAATGAATCTTTGAACAATCTCAAACACATCCAATGAGTAAATACAAACGTACATCTCAGCAAACGTGGCCGTGCTGTGCTTACTGAAGCATGGTCAGTTCTGTAAGAAAAACAAAACCATCACACACATGGACCATTTGTCAGAAGATGGAATGATAGAGGATGTTGGTGACAATATGAAAATCTTTGGCCATGACTTTGTATTGTTTTATTTGTGTGTGCTACCTTTATCCTTCTATAAATTACAGTATCTCATTCATCCTCTTTCACAAGAATGAATATCACACATCTCCCTATCTGTCTGTCAGCTCATCTCCCGGTCTGTCTGCTCACCCTCCTGTCTGGAATCTTTGCAGTACTTCCCAGGATCACTTTAACAAATATCTTAAATATTCATATGACTAATGTTTGTTTCTGAACATACTTAAGTATCTCCAGTTTGCAGAGAGGATCCTTCAGTCTAGCCGATAAGTGCTTCATCCCTGATTTTCCAGGATTATTGTAGCTCAGATCCAGCTCTTTCAGATGGGAGGGGTTTGAAGTCAGAGCTGAAGCCAGAGAAACACAACCCTTCTCTGTGATGAGACAATCAGACAGCCTGAGAGAGAGAGAGAGAGAGAGAGAGAGAGAGAGAGAGAGAGAGAGAGAGAGAGAGAGAGAGAGAGAGAGAGAGTGTATCAGCAAGACAATTGCATAATACAAGACACCATGCAAAGAACATTCCTGTAATAGGTCTTATTCTGGCCTTTTTAAGAATGTGACAGTCAGATTTAGGGACTGTTTTGAAAAAAGAAGAAAAAATGAACACATTGAAGATTATGTGGGATGTCAGAATACACACACACTATACTAACACACTATTCCCTTGCCCTATTCAGAATGTGACAATTTGATTCATGGGATTTACACAAATCATGCAGTACTATACAACAAAGACAACAAAGACCATTTTCATAATAATGTCATGAACTAGCATTTTTTTTCTATTGTTATTTTGCATTACTAATGATACAACTTTATGATCAATACACTTACAACACCAACCTTAATATCTGCACTTTGCAGTGTGGACTGGACAATCCCTTGGAGAGAAGCTGGACTCCAGAATCTCCAAGGTCATTGTTACTCAAGTCCAGCTCTATCAGGGAGTTTGGTGACTGTAGACCTGAAGCCACAATCTCACAGGACTTATAAGGGAGTTTGCATTCAGCAAGTCTGCATAAGAACATTACGATAAAGAACAAAATCATGCACACAGAATGCCGACACACATTTGTACACACCTCATACATAAAATATGGAAATATAGAACGGTAGCCTTCATAGAGTAGCTAAACGTACAATGCATGACAACACGGTACTTTAGGGAGAAATAGGCCTGGGCAACGCCATCCTACTTACCTCCACTAAAGGATTTTAGCTCCGTACAGTAGTCTGGCCCAGCCCGCCTACTTTGGTTCGTGTACGGTTTCGCTAATCAGCACACAGTTTAGAGCGATGCAGCTTGTAGTTCAACAGCATAGGAACGTGTTCAATATTCTCCCCCCTACTTTCGAATTACCCTTACAAAATTGGTACATGACATTAACATCCATGATTTTGAGGACACTACAATGTCAAAATAAATCAAAATTAGCCAGTGATCTGTTACTACTGAACGCGGAAGTTGGAGGCGTGAGAGCCAGGTGAGAGAATACGTCATATCCAAACGGAAACATGTTTCAATTGCATTGTTCCAGACTGTATGACTAAGTCAACAGTCGGCTTATTAGCCAGGCTAGTATTAGCCTACAGAAACTTACTAACTTGAAAATCCTATCTTAACTCTGATAACCATGGTAACAGTAGTTTAGGATCTTATTTAGGATAAGAGCCATTACAGAAGACCATTCCTAAGTCAATTTTCCTGCCTTAACTCATGTTAACAAAAGTGTATTATAGAAGCATCCTAACTGTAAGAAATCTTAAATATTCTTAAAAAATCGTATATATTCTTGGTTAGCGTTGCCAACTGTCAGAAATCAAAATAAGCCGCTATGAATGTAATGCACCTCAGAAAAGTATAGAGCTTAATTTTGTGCTCAGCCTAGCCTAAGCCTACTTTAAAAGTACAAATTTAAACTGTATTAAGTCAATATTTATTTTTGTGTTAAGAAGGCTGTAAGGTGCCATGTCATGCTTGCTCATTGCGTGGAATTATTTCTTATTTGTAAGTTGAGAATTACTGTTGGCACACTGCATGTTGTTTTACATCTAAGATTAAAGGAAACACAAGACAAACTAGAAAAGCGTTCAAAGAGCGCAGACCTCCGCCAAGGCAATGTGGTCACAGACACTATAAATTCCAGATCATGTTCTCTATCACCGATCGCCACCAAAATCTAATCACTTCTTGCTTGTCCCAATATACACATTGTCCGAAAATTTCATCCAAATCCGTGCAGTACTTTTCGAGTTATCCTGACTGACAGACAGACAGACAGACAGATAAACAAACAGACAAACAGACAAACCAACACGACCTTGGCGGAAGTAAAAAAGTAGAATGCACCCATAAAGTATGCCTACTGTGTCACATTCATCTCATCATCCCAGGCAGTACTAGGTTTAAAAATAGTCAGAATTGAATCAAAACAGTACTACTAAATAGTTTTTTTTTTTTTTTTTTTGTAAAACTGGAGGCACAAACACCATCCAAATATTTCTAATGTGCCACCTGGCTTAAGAGACCCGCTCTCAAAGACTTACTTTAAGTCATTATTTAAGCAGCACACGCAAATTATAAATGCCTTGGGCAGAATTCAAATGAGCGAATTCATTAATCTAGATTGATTTCAAATTTACAGTGAGATTCATCTAGATTAAAAAAAATAATCTATGCCCACCACTATTTATTTCCCAAACATTTCTACACACAAAAGTTCTTGTGGTTATTTTATTTCCATTCAATCATACTTCAACTGAAAAACACAGATGACTGATAACTTCTTGAGATGTGAAAAAAAAACATTCTGTTGCCTTCGTTGTCACTGCACAAATGTGTTGGTCCGGTAAAAGGTTGCAGTGGTTGCTAAGTAACAGGAATAAACGCTGAAAACAGATGCTAGAGGTCACTTAGGATTTCCTAATTGAGATAAGATAGGATTCCTAAGTTTAGTTAGAATTTGTTTCTGTAATACCAATTTTTAACTTTAGAGTTAAGTTTCTGTAATACTGCAGTACATTTCTTGTTGCCATTCGCCCTGCAAGAAGCTCAGTGATTTGATGATGAGAGAGACAAGTCATATGTTCAGGTATGTGTCTTCATTTCATAATAGGTGTGGAATATGCAATATTCATCTCCCCCACTAGGTGGTGCTGGGGATTAACAAATGATAAATTGGCTATCTAGCTAAATTACAAAAGTTCAGAGATGAAGGAATGGATGTAGCCTACGTTGTTCAGTCTGCAATGTAGGCCTATGCTTATAGTAAAGTTTTCAAGTTTAGTATCTTCAGTCTACAGTAAGAAAATTATCACACATGATGCTTCTCTCTGTCTTGTTACCATCCCTCACTCGCGCTGCTTGTCCCACGCGTACAATAATTATGCAGCAATTGTTGAGACAGCACTTGTGACATCACAGCCACTATCCAAATGTCCATATTTGCCTACTATTCTTTGTTAGGGTTGCCAACTTTCAGAAAAGTTGCAGTTATGGGCAGATATGAATGAAATGCATTTCAGAGCTTAATTTTGTGCTCAACCTTGCCTACTTTAAAAGTACAAATTTAAACTTATTAGCCAGTATTTATTTTTGTGTTAAGGAGGCTGCAAGGTGCCATGCTTGCTCATTGTGTGGAATTATTACTTATTTTTAATACAGTTGAGAATTACTGCTAGCACACTGTGTAGTTCTAAAACTAAAGGAAACTCAAAATAAGAAGTAGAATTCACCCATAAAGTAGGTTTATTGTGTTTCATTCATCTCATTATCTCAGGCCACTACATAGTTTTGGATGTATAACTGGAGCTTGCTATCTAAAAGGCACAAAACCCATCAAACCCATAAAAAATTAGTCATTGTTTAGCACAGACATTTTATGAGTGCCTTCGGCAGAATTTACTTATTCTAGATTAATTCCCAATTTACAGTGAGATTAATCTAGATTAAAAAAGAATTCACCACTAGTTCATAGGAAAATCTTCATTACTGAATCCTGTGATACCGTCCATGTTTTCCACATTGCAAAATGTTCAAGCACACACACACACACACACACACACACACACACACACACACACACACACACACACACACACACACACACACAATGACATTTCTATCAGAAACTTACTGTGCTTTTCTGCAGCACCTCACAGCTGGGATGAGTCTCCTGCGTCCCTCATCTGATGTGTTGTATTTCTTCAGGTCAAACTCATCCACCACCTCCTCAGACATCAGAAGCATGTGGGCCAGTGCTGAACAGTGAGCAGGAGACAGCTTCTGTTTGATGTTCTTTGGTGACGATAGGAAATTCTGAATTTCTTTGTGCATGGAATTGTCTTTCATTTCAAACAAGCAGTAGAGAAGATTAATGCATCTTTCTGGAGAGAGATCCTCCCTATTAAGCTTCTTAATGTACTGACATGTTTCCTTAATGCTTTTTGAGCTGTTATGGATTTTGGTCAGAAGACCTTGCAGAAGTCTCTGATTGCTCTCCAGAGAGATGCCCATGAGACAGCGAAGGAAAAGATCCAAGTGCCCATTTTGGCTCTGCAAAGCCCTATCAACTGCACTTTTAAGTAAAACATGAATTTCAGTGCTGCCTAGTGCTGCCTGAATAGAAGTTAAAAAATAATTATATTTGTGTTTTTCACTTAAGAGGGATTTCAGTGATTCAAGGTCTTTGGTCACATATGAGTGAAACACAAACACAGCTGCCAGGAACTCCTGGATGCTCAGATGCACAAAGCTGTAGACCTTCTTCTGGTGAAGCATACACTCTGCCTTGAATATCTCTGTACAAAAACCAGAGTAAACAGAGGCTTCATTGACATCAATGCCACACTCTGTCAGGTCTTCTTCATAAAACATAAGATTCCCATGCTCTAGGTTCTTAAAAGCCAGTTCTGCCAGCTTTAGTAAGGTTTCTTTCTGTGATTGCAATAGTGTCTTCATATCTGTTTCCTGTTTTTCTCTATACTTCTGATCCTTCCTGGTGGTCTGGATAATTAGGAAGTGTATGAACATCTCAGTTAGAGTTTTTGGGATTTTCTTGTCATTGTCCTGTTTCAGCATCTCCTGAAGCACAGTGGCAGTGATCCAACAGAACACTGGAATGTGACACATGATGTGGAGACTCCTGGATGTCTTAACGTGAGAGATGATTTTGTTGGCCTGATTCTCATTACTGATTCTCTTCCTGAAGTACTCTTCCTTCTGTGTGTCATTAAACCCTCGGACCTCTGTTACCTGGTCAATGTACTGAGTAGGAATTAGACTGGCTGCTGCTGGTCGTGAGGTTAACCAAATAAGTGCAGAAGGAAATACATTTCCCAGAAATAGGTTTGTTATCAGCATGTCTATTGCCATTGTTTTTGTGACATCAGACAACTTTGTGTTCTGTTCAAAATTCAGTGTCAACCGACTCTCATCCAAACCATCAAAGATGAACACAACCTGAAAGTCTCTATATTCTTCATCATTCAGCTCCTTCAGCTCAGGGTGGAAATCAAGAAGGAGGTTGTGAAAACTGGACTCATCATTCCTGATTAAATTCAGCTCACGAAATGAAAGGGGAAACATAAAACCTACATCCTTATTAGCTACCCCATCTATCCAATCAAGAATAAATTTCTGCACTGAGACTGTTTTCCCTATGCCAGCAACACCTTTAGTCATCACAATTCTGATGTGTTTTTCCTGTCCAGGTGAAGGCTTGAATATGTCATTGCAGTTGATTGGTATGTCTTCTGTGGTTTGTTTTCTGAATGCTGACTCCACCTGCCAAACCTCATGTTCCTTATTCACCCCTTCACTCTCTCCCTCTGTGATGTAGAGCTCTGTGTAGATCTCACTGAGGAGTGTCTCAGCTCCTGGTCTGTTGATGCCTTCAGATACGTTCTGAAACCTCTTCTTCAGACTGGATTTGTGTTTCTCTATAACTCTTCTCAGGACCTCCTCATCTGTTTGCAGTTGATAAGAGCACATGGCATGGGTATAATCATCAACTTAATTGTTATGACAATATTGTCAGGATACAGGATAAAATTGAGCAAAATTTAACAATGAG
Organism: Sardinella longiceps; assembly: GCA_027497455.2. Classification (NCBI taxonomy): domain Eukaryota; kingdom Metazoa; phylum Chordata; class Actinopteri; order Clupeiformes; family Clupeidae; genus Sardinella; species Sardinella longiceps. Next base: position 30,955,517 of record JAODXP020000025.1, read on the forward strand.
AAAGGCAAGTATAATCAAATGCATATTATATTATATATATTATATATTTTTTTTTTATTTGTGACTGAGTTTGTGACACTTCAGTTTGTCTGTAGCTATCATAACACTACAGCAGCAGTGTAATATTGCTTTTAGCTTTTCAAAGTCTTAAAAATTAGCACTTTGCATCCAAAATGACATGCTCCTCGCACTTCCATTTTGGGTGCTTTTGGTTGAAATAAACAACAAACAAACTTTCTCAAAACACATCCAATTAATGTGATTGTGTTTCTCTATAACAGTCATCAGAACCTCCTCATCTGGTTGGCACTGATAAGAGAAAATGCATATCATCAATATCATCAACAGTTGAAATTAATATCATTGACATACTAACTACACATTAGAATTGATCTGTTAATTTCTGTTTTTCTCTTTTTGCTCCTGACTACCAGAAAATGTGCTACACTAGACTTTTAGCTTTGTATCATAATGAACCCTTGTACAGTATCTGGTGTTTCTTTTCTGAATTAAAGGCACATATTAGACATGTACTGAACCCTTTTACCTTGTGTCCTTCTTGTATGTGGTGTGTGTACATCATCAAGAGAAAACTGATGGTCTGAAGACCTCAACACACTGCAACAGAGGAAAGATGAATGATGTCATATGCTTTTTGTATGTCAGACCTGCAAACATTCTGTATGTGCATGTATGTGTGTGTGCGCGCGTGTGTGTGTGTACACTATGACCTTCCTATATTAAGTAAATATGGAAACAGTGGAAGTTTGAATGCAGGACTTAAATTACAACTGGCAAAAACAAATGCAATTTGTTCAAGTTTGTTCAAATGGAGTGGTTCAAAGTGGTTCTGTTCATTTAATTTTCAACTCTAAAACAAAAATCCAAAACCAAAAAATACTTTTTCAATGCGTAAAAATGGGAAAAGGACAGTTTTCCGTTCGTAGTAGTAGGTAAAACTGTTGTATAAAAAATCAGAATCAGTTGATTTTAGGTATGAGCTGTGTTTCTCTGTGACATTCCACTGCAAGGGTCACATGCCTTCTATTTTTCCTCATACACTATGTGAATGTGAAGACATGTGGCTATTTCAAGTCAAAAGGCCAAGGGGGACTTAGTGTCATTGTTTCTAAGAACAGCTGTGGGTAAATCAATCAACAAGACAATGCTGATGAGATATCAAAGTGTTTTACATATGGTCTTTGTCTGTGGGGGTTGGTAGATCTTGACTTTAAAAGCTTCTGTTAGCCAGTAATCTGGGAGCCAGTCTGAGCCTAGCAACTTAGGCTGGTATCCCAGGGTCGACTCTGTAACATACCGGTTTATTAAATGTTCTTTACCGTGATTCGCTTGGAACCGTCTCCATAATTTTGTCAGGATAAGCAAAAGTCTAGTTTCCATTTCAACAAAATAGATAATTGAGAGGATTATGCAATTTCCTAATATACTTTTAAAAAGCAAGCAGTTCTGTTGTAAACACTGTCTTTACATTGGTGGAACACTGTTCAAGTTCAAGTTCAAGTTCAAGTTTTATTTAGTCTTATCAACAGTATAAAATACAGTTGCTAGGAATGTACTTTAGTGTGCTCACACATTCAACAATACAACTAAACAACACAATGCCAAGGGGGTACATAAATAACAGGGAATGACATACAACAACATTGTAAAGTGCAATTGAAACATTGAAAGTGCATTGGCTGTGCAGAATACAGTTACATTGTGCAAAAAGGCAAGAGAGGTAGGAGGGCCAGGTAGAAAAGTAACTGTAAAGTGCTAGTGCATATTTAAGTGGTGGATGGCTTGCGGGTAGGTGCTGTACCTGAAGCGTGTGGTGTTGCATGGAATGCTGCGGTACCTTCTCCCTGAAGGTAGGAGTGTGAATTAGGGCTGGGCGGTATTATGACTATGAACGATATGTTTTTGATATCGGATTGTAGTTGTTGTAGTTGTCATATCGGTGTCATCTTAATGTAGGACCATTTTATCAAAATCCACTCGCTCTATTGTGTTCTGACCTGTCACTACCGCAGCCAGAGCTCTCATGTTGCTAAATTGCAATTGCAAACTTTTGGAGACAGTAGAAGAAGCAGAGCTTGCATCAAAGAAAAATAACAGTGGTTCGCTTATATTTCCATCATTCCAACGTTTCAGTACGTCCTGTGTTTGTATTGCATCTAGTCTGCTGCTACGAAGCCATAACTCTGATGTCAGTGAAGACAAATATTTTACCGACGCCATCATTGATGTTAACTCGCATGTTCAATATTTAGGTTGTTAATTAGTTAGAGGATTAATGTTGTCACTTAGAAATGTCTTCTCTTGAACTGAACACCTCGCAAATAATATCAGTTTAAAAATTGAAGCGCGAGTGAGAGAGGTGAAACAGTTCGGAGCGCAACTGAGAGAGAGAATGTTTGTGAGCGTCATTATTAGTATAGTTAGAGCAACTTATGGGTTTTTTGTGTAGCCCATGGGTTCCCAAACTCCATCAATGTGGGCCTCCCCTCTGAAAACTGTGATCCCCCCCCTTATATCCAAATCATGATATTCACTTCAGTTCAGCAGCCACCTAAATCTGTGCAATGCACTATGTTTGCAATACATTTATTTGAAAATTGAATAGTTTGCAGTTTATTTCAATTTATTTGAAAATTAAATAGTTTGTAGTTTATTTCTCATTTCTTTTCTCATAGGCTACCATGTATTTATTTATGTTGTTATTGTTCAGCACTTTGTAACTTGTTTCTGAAAAAGTGCTATATAAATAAAGATTATCATTATTACTGTTATAATAAAAATGACAGCAAACCAGAATCCATTCTCAGGAAACACTTTATCTGGCACTTATTAATATGTACTCTCATTTCATACAATCATATGATATTGTTTCAAAACTAACCAAACAATCACTGGCACAATCGTTTCAAATACAATTAAATTAATTTAAGTGCAAGATAGTTGCTATCATAAATTCAAACATAAATCAACAAGGCCTAAAACGAGGCCTTTGGGCCCTAAACGCTGCCATAATGCATCAAAGACTGCAAGCTGCTGAGGGTCTGTAGGCTGTAGATCTGTCACCCAAGATGAGTAGGCTACCCTGTTGGACAAAAAAATATGAAATTAGTAGGCCATTTACTTTACCAATAGACTGCGGATTTTACGCCCATATCCCCGAATGAATATTTATTCTCACCTTAGTGTGAAGGATGATGCTGCGCCGCTGGGCGCACAGACGACTTATACGGGGCTGTTGAGTGGAGAGGAATAGGCGGAGGTCATCTTCCACTGCAAGCCTTGAACGGTACTTGTTCTTGATGTACGTCAAGGCAGAAAATCCAGACTCACACATATTCACCTTATGCAGCCCCGCCCCTTTTCGTCTTTTTTTCTTCCGCGTTTGCCCTCCGATTGTCTTGAAACTTCCGTTAGACGCTGCCTCTCATTCAAATCAACGTAATTTTCATGAAATACCACGATCACAAAACTCCTTATTGTAGCCGTAGAAACACACTTTTTACTGCTGAAAACATAATTTTTCATCTGGCGACGAACTGTTCTAACTATATTGATGGATGTAGTGAGCACAACTTCATAATAAGACCACTTATATTAGACCGTTAAAACACCAAATATCACAACGCTAAGTCAATGCGTTGCTAGACCGGATGTTGAATGACAATCGTCATGGCAGCGCCCATGTTTACCCGCTGAATAAGGTGAATAGGTGGATGAGAAAGGTGTGAGCTTCATCATAGCTTTTTCCGTGAGACTGGGATATTCGTTCTCCACTGATAGCCAGAAGCTTTCGATGGATACGCGTGTAATTTTCTGTTGCAGCTCCCGGTCAGCGGTCAGATCAGTCAAAGCTTCCTTCTCGTGTATGGACAGTCCGTCACTTGGTGTTGGGTTGAACAAGAATGGATTTCGAACCCACTCGTGCTTCACCGTGTCTTCTCTGAAGTATTCACCAAACTGCCTGTACATCCCTCGGAGGTGTTCTGAAATGACAGGCAGTATGGTGTCTGAAGGCAGATCTGCGCGCGTCATGACATCTTCTACAGTGGAAAACATCTCCAAAGACCCCTGCTCCACACGCGTAGCCCACAAATCTAGCTTTTTCCTGAAAGCAGTGACACGTTCGTTTGCTACAAACACATTGCACCCCTTTCCCTGCAGAGAGACATTAAGCATGTTCATGCGGTCGAAAATGTCGGCGAGGTAGGCGAGTTTGGCCACCCAGCTTGTATCTTCCATGTGCTGCAGCAGTGGGGACTTGGCATCTGCGAGGAAAAGCAAAACTTCTTCGCGCAGTTCACAAAGGCGAGTTAGGACTTCCCCCGAGATAACCAACGGACTTCGGTGTGTAGAAGCAGCCCTCTGTAGTGAGCGCCCATTTCCTCGCACAAGATGCTGAACAGACGGCTGTTCAGCGAACGGGCTTTGATGAAGTTGACTATTAGAACAGCTTCGTTCAGGACCGTGCGCAGCTGTTCTGGCATCTTCTTGGCCGCCAGGGCCTGTCGATGTATAATGCAGTGACTCCAAACAGCGGCTGGTGCCACTTGCTGAATTCTGGTTACGAGGCCACTCCGACGGCCTGTCATAGCTCTCGCCCCATCACTGCATATGCCACAGCAGCGTGTCCAGTCAATGTTATTCTCTCCCATGAAATCGTTCACAATAGCGAACATTTCCTCACCAGTCGCATGGGCAGGTAGGGGACGGCAGAATAAAAACTCTTCTTTAATATCCAGGCATTCCCTGTAGCGCACATACACAAGCATTTGTGCACAGCTGGCCACATCAGTGGATTCATCAATCTGAAGCGCAAAAAATGTACTCTCCTTGATGGCATCAATCACTTGATCTTTAAAGTCCAACGCCATGTCAGAGATCCGTCGGGCAACAGTGTTGTCCGATAGCGGTATTGGGTCCAATTTAGCCGCAGCTGCCTCTCCGATCATTATGGAACACATTTCCTTGGCGAATGGCAAAGCAAATGTCTCTCCTATGCTGTGTGGCTTCCCTGCTTTGGCAATGCGCAGTGCCCCCCGATAAGATGCTTCAGTGGCCTTTGAATTCGTTGCGCTAAAATCCAGAATTATTCTTTTTTCTCCTTGTAGCGTTTGAAGTTTCCTTTTGAAGAACTCCGGAGGTTTGTCAACTAACTCGCTGTGCTTAGTTGTCAAATGCCTGCATAGCTTAGCCGGCCGCAGGCTGTCATTAGCTAGCACCTCTTTGCAAATAACACACTGAGGTTGAGAAAAATGACTTGGTCCTATCGAGGTAAACCCCAAATTAATGTAAGTTTCGTCATATTTTCGTCGTTTGGCTTTATTACCCATATTGGGCTCGGGCCGTTCAGTCACTGTGAGGAACTTGTCCATTTTATGTATCGATAATCCAATGTGAAATTGACCGGTAACTTGTTAGCTCGAGTGACAGCACTGTTGCTAGGTTACGTTATGAAGTTTGGCACAACACATTCTCACACAAGATAGGGGATCACAATCAAAAATATTTACAATTGCCTACGTCTCTTCTATGATTTATTTATATTTTATGATGTTGACAATTGCATACAATAAAATAAAAAATATAGATAGTTCTAAAATGAAATCAACGTGTTTCCTTCTCTCTTTTTTTTTCATTCTTCCGCGACTCTCACTTGGTGCACCAAGATTTTTGTTTTGCTTTTCTAAACTGTCGTCTGACTGGGTCTTAATATTCACCAGATAATTATTTTTGGCACCTTAAAATAATTACTATCACTATACAGTACATCTCCACCCATGTGTGTAAACTCACTTTATTTCTGACGGGTCTGGATCACTGCTGAAAGTGGGTGGATCAGGCAGGGACTTGTCACTCCTCATGGACACACCACTGGGCACTGGAGATGGAGACCTGTGTGTGTGTGGACTGCAAACGGAGAGACAAAACACATGCAATTGCTAATATTGTGTATGTGTGTGTGTGTGTGTGTGTGTGTGTGTGTGTGTGTGTGTGTGTGTGTGTGTAATATTATACATCTCCACCATTGCGTCTAAACTCACCTTATTTCTGACGGGTCTGGATCACTGCTGAAAGTGGGTGGATCAGGCAGGGACTTGTCACTCTCATGGACACACCACTGGGCACTGGAGATGGAGGCCTGGGTGTGTGTGGACTGCAAACGGAGAGACAAAACACATGCAATTGCTAATATTGTGTATGTGTGTGTGTGTGTGTGTGTGTGTGTGTGTGTGTGCGCGTGCGCGTGTGTGCGTGCGTGTGTAATACTATACATCTCCACCCATGTGTGTAAACTCACTTTATTTCTGACGGGTCTGGTTCTCTGCTGAAAGTGGGTGGATCAGGCAGGGACTTGTCACTCCTCATGGACACACCACTGGGCACTGGAGATGGAGGCCTGGGTGTATGAGGACTTTTATTAGTTATGGCTGTGTGTGTGTGTGTGTGTGTGTGTGTGTGTGTGTGTGTGTGTGTGTGTGTGTGTGTGTGTGATGCTATTGAAGGAAATGGGATCAGTAGCCTATGTAATATTAGCATAACCATATACTTTTTATGTCTTTATGTTTGAGTTAGACCTGACTCAACTGTCTTTCCATGACAGGGACTGGGTGTGCATATATCTTAAGTCATTCTGTTGCTGCTGTTTCAACATTACAGATAAGGCGGAATGTTATGTTCTTGCTACTATTTTTGTGGTTGCACTGTCTGCGTTTGTCCCTTGCAGCAGTGGCTCTGTGTGGTCCATGTCAACTGGGATCCCAGTGGGCATTTTGACGTATTTTGACGTTTAGAATTCATCAAGATTTTGACTCGATATGAAATATACATTATTTCATAAAGATGTTAACATCATAAGTTAAGGCATGTTAAGAGGTCTCACAAGGGTTTATTAAAAAATCCAATTACTGATTTTTAAGCTTCAATTGTCATTAAATTGACATCAATTTGATGTCCTGAACCAAAGCATCATCTTGATATTAAAATGATATAAAATTGATGTCCAGAAATTTGCTGTCAATGTCAATTTAACGTTCATGATTTATCAAGATTTTGACTCCATATTAAATATTTACATTTTCAATAGGTTTTTAAGATCTCAAGTTATTGTCTGTAAAGAGGTTTCATTACACATCAGTCACTGTCCTATTAAGCATAATGTCAATAAATTTTATATTAAAATAACATTGTTTTGATGTCCTACATAAAGCTTCATATCGATATCAAGCTGATATCAAAATGATGTCCAGGAATTTGTAGTACACATCCATATGATGTTTAGTATTGATCAAGATTTTGGCTCCATCCTAAATATCTATAATTTCATTAGGATCTCAAAGTCACCAGTTGTGGCCTGTAAAGAGGTTGCATTACAACATCCAGTCACTGTTCTATTAAGGCTAAGGTCAATAATGTGGACATTAAAATAATATCAAATTGATGTCAGTAACAAAGCATCATATCGATATCTAAATGTTATCAAAATTATGTCAATGGATTTGTAGTCAACATCAATTTGATATTTAGGATTTATCAATATTTTGACTCCATATGAAATATCTACAATTTCATTAAGATTTTAACATCACATCTATAAAAAAGGTTTCAAAACAATATACTGTCCCTCCTCTATTAAGCATAAGGTCAATAGAGCTGACATGGAAATTGTATCAAATTGATGTCCTTAACAAAGCATCATATCAATATCTAAATGACATGAAAATGATGTCCAGTGAATTGTAGTCAAAGTCAATTTGACATTTAGGGTTTATCAAGATTTTGATTCCATGTTAAATATCTAGGATTAGGATTTTACCATTACAACATCCAGTCATTGCTCTAATAAGCATAAGGTCAATAAGGCTGACAATAAAATGTTGTCAAATAAATGTCCCAAACAAAGCATCATATCAATATCAAACTGACATTAAAAGGATATCCAGTTTGATGTTTAGTAAACAAGATTTTGATTCCATGCTAAATATCTAGAAGGTAGAAAACTACTTTTGAAAGCCTACAACTCCTAGAATGCACTCCACACTCCCCTTCCCCTTGCCAATCCCTAGCCCACCTCCAGTTCCAGAGTGTCAGGTTTTGTGAAATTGCTAACTCTTAGGCTACGTTTACACTGGCAGTTCAAATCTGATTTTTTGCTCCCATGTGGCACAATTCCGATGTGTTTGACTACAGTGTAAACATGAAAAAGTCACATGGAATCTGATTTGTCCAGATCAGATCCAGGCCTCTGTCATATGTGGTCAGAAATCAGATACGTATCAGATATGTGTTGATGTGATGGCAGTCTAAACAGACAGATCGGATGTTCCCTACCAATGCGTCTCATACGTCATTAAGTGGGAGTTTTTCTGCACCAACACGCAAGTTAGAAGGAGAGAAGTGTCTAACTCTCCATAGCCTGCACACCGCAGGGAAAACGAGGGGAAACAAGGACGAATTTCAGTTAAATTAATGAATCAATTTAAGAAGATATGAAGAAATGCCTTTTGTTTCATTCCCTCAAGATTAATTTATGTCTACTCCACGATTAACAACCACATAACCATTCATCGTCCCTGTTTTGACAGTGATGTTTCAGAGTGCCCCTCTCATACATGTAATGAAGCCGACATGCTTTCACTTTCACCAATGTTCGGACTTTATTTTCATTACACTTTCTCAAGCGGTTCATTTCATTTGCTGGTTGATAGCAGGACTTTCATTTTACTGACAAAGTCATTAGATGATGAGAGAGACGGGCCGTTTGTTCAAATAGCCTAGTTCTAGATCTGTAAACTGCTCGGGAACTCTCTCTCCGTTGCACCTCTGTCTCGCTACCTCTCACTTGTACAACACACACACTTTATTTCTCTCCATTCACAGGAGATTTTACAACACTCGCGGGTGTTCATGAGCAACTTTAGAAAGACGATTGTTCGGGGGTTGTGCCTGAAGTATGTTAAGGATTAGCTTTCTACTTAGTCATCATCATTATGATGGAAATAAGCATAGAAATTATTTAATGGCAGCAATAACATCCAGGTTCTGGCCACCTCTATTTTGAATGTCCCTTTGGTCAGGGCGGACGTGCCTTCTACGCATGCGGGTTGTTTCAAGTGTCTGGCAAGTGTAAACATGCACATCTGATTTGGGCACTTTTGAAAGTAGATGTAAACACGCAATCCAAAAAATCAGATGTGAGCAGAAAATTGGAATTGGGCACATCTGATCTGCAGTGTAAACGTAGCCTTAGAGCCCTATCCACACAAAATGCGTGCAAAAACACGCCCCTTCTTCTCTAGCCCCGCCTACGCGCTGTGCACATACCGTAGGTGAGAGTTGTCAGAACTATACACTTGTCTTTGAAATGTGCTAATCATATCATTATGATGAATAGACAATGACAGATTTAATGTCAACTTGAGTGTCATTTTGAAACTAATTTTAGTTTGAAATGAATATTGTTAAATAACTATTCACAGTCTTAATCAATATTGACATTAGCAGAATAATGTCAAAGTGATAATGCCATGTCAATGACAATATGACTTTCACTTTTATCCAAATTTTGGCATTGAAAGATGTGCTAATTTTGATATTAATCCAATAATATTAAATTGATGTTGAAATTTTAACGTTTGACATTAATAAAATGATGTAAAATCGATTTTGATATCAACTTGACTTTCACTTTTCACCTAATTTTGACATCAGATGTTAATACTATTTTGAGATCAGTGCAATGATGTCAAATTGATGTTGACATTTTGATGTCGAGTTGACTTTCACGTTTCACCTCATTTTGACACAATTTGGACATCAATAGAATGATGTCTCATTGATGTTGATAATTCAACCTAATTTTGACATCAATAGAATGATGTAAAATTGATAGTGACATTTTGACATCGATTCATCTTTCACTTTTCACCTAATGCAGGCGTAAATTTCATGTCGATGTTTGATGTCCATTTTACTTCAAATTGATATCCA
>JAODXP020000025.1:30974569-31011718 GCA_027497455.2 Sardinella longiceps
TCTACACCTGGTCTGTTTGAAGTAAAGTTCAGTAACCGTAGCCTGTCTCCTTAAAGTTATTGTTTCCTCGTTGACACTGGAGCTAAGACAAATAGTTCATCATACCTGGGAATCCAAAAACAAGGCTACACATTCTTTACAGTGTGAGGTAAACAATGATGTCACCTTGAGGAAATGGCTGTGATCCTCGGTGTTTGAAAGCCGCTTCAGGTCAGCATCTCTCCTCTTCAGCTCAGCAATCTCCTGCTCCAGTCTCTTCAGGAGTCCTTCAGCCCGACTCACCTCAGCCTTCTCCTGAGCTCTGATCAGCTGTGTCACCTCAGAGCGTCTTCTCTCAATGGAGCTGGATCATCTCAGTAAAGATCCTCTCACTGTCCTCCACTGCTGTCTGTGCAGAGCTCTGATAGGAGACACACAAAGAGGGAGGACAGGAGACACACAGAGGGAAGTGAAGCTGAAAAGGGTTTCTCTATCGCCTCGAGACCATCTCTCCAGTCCTCAGGCCGCTCGGAGTCCGGTTCCGATCAAACCATCAGTGATTACACGCCAACACAGGTGTTTTATAAGTTCGGGTGTAGGCGTGGCCGGGCGAGCCGGTGTGTCTTAAAGCCTATCCACGGTCCTTAGCAGGTGTGGGGTCATTCCCCGTACATATGGAATATGTAACAGAGTGGAGAGATGGTCTCTTCACTCAGAGAACCAGGGTTACAGCGTAACCCAACGTTCATGTTTTGTGCAGTAATGATGACAGGTGAGGCAGTTACTCATTGAGCTCACAACAGTTTCTAGTTAAAGGTGGAACTTACAATTCTAGTTAACGGTGGAACTTCTGCATTCAGCATTTACAATGTAAATTACACCCTTGTGTAATTTATCAAAACTGTACAATCACGTATTCATCATTACCCTACTAATCGCACCTCAACACAAAAGTTGAATCAGAATAATAACAGAGAGCTGAATCTTCCATCAGTCAGCTCTTGTTTTCTCATTTCTCACCTTGAGAGTCTCCACAGCCTTCCTCAGCTCCTGCAGCTCCTTCTCTCTCTCCTGGATTCTCTGCTGGAATCTCCTCTGGGTCTGACCCAACTGTTTCTGTTCATAGTAAACACATATACTTCATTATACTGTCTAATTTAGAATTGTGTACCTCTAACAGAAAATAGATTGTACTTTCATTATATATTTTCTGTGAAATTCCCTCAACAGGGCATTAATCTCATTAAACAAGAGTGATGTTGGCTCAAAAGTGAAAGCTTTATGATAAGTTCTTTCAGGAAGACTCCGTAGTTTCTTCATGCATTGCTAGTCCAATCACATTCGCTCACGGAAGATCTAATATCACCAAGTAATTATGAGTCCAGGATCAATGTCAAACTTGTTGCCCTGGATCAATGGTTAGGTTTAGGGTTAGGCTTAGGCTTAGGGTACATTGATCCAGGAACAAGTTTGAACAAGTTCTGGACTCTCCTGGAATCCTGGACTCACAGCAAGCACAATTACTGTTCTTCTTAAGTGTCGTTATTTTCTGTTCCCATTTTCTTGGCCCCATCCTCCCGGCGGAATTGAGCTAGACACACAGATCCACCCTCACTGGTCCATCCTGTATCGCAGATGCTTGTTTTGATACACCTTGTCATTTTTGGCCATTAACGTTTTCAATCCGTTTTCCCATTGAAATAAGGGATGCTCAGAGGAAAATACAATACACAAGGCAAAAACCCATGAAACTTGGTACAGGGATAGATGATTGGACTTTGATTGCTTCACGATGCATGCTGGTACCTCTCACACTCTAGCGCAGTGTTTCTCAAACTGGGGGCGGGCCCCACTAGGCGCAGACATGACAGGTGGGCGCGAGACACCATGCAATTGACCAATGGCCACACCATGCCCCCACCAGCTATCGTCAGATATGCACATATGACAGTAAATTGTTGCTGTGATGAGGGGTTCAAGAGAAATTTGGCTTTGAATTAGTAACATTAAAAATTCTAACATTGACAAAAATCCCAAAGTATTCCTCACGGAGATATTGTGCTCAAATTGAGCCTTCCAGGTGGGGCGTGTAAATTCTCTGCCTTCCAAAGTGGGGAATGACAGAAAAAGTTTGAGAAGCACTGCTCTAGCGCCACCAACTGATCAAAGTTGTATTTGCGTTCATGGACGTAACTTTTGATCCGTATGTCTGATTTTCAAGTCTGGTACCATTGGAATCCTTGGAGCTAGACAAATCCAACGCACCATGTGACGTCATTTACCGCCTAATTAGATTTTCCGCCATTTTGAATTTTGTCAAAAGTGAAAGTAAACTGACCCTGGCCGCATAGTTGGTTCGATCGTCACCAAAATTAAGACACATGATAGAGAGACTGTGCCTGCAAAGCTGTATTTGTGCCGCTCTGATACGTCAAGCCAATGCAATTCGACTGTGAAGACACCAAACAGGAAGTGAGCTCAGCTCTCAGAAACGCTATGACGTATCATAATCATATTTGGTGGCATGACGTAGGGGACCATTTCGCCACTAGGGGGCGCCACAATTAGCAAAAACATGTATCTCATGAATGCTTTGATGAATGCTTTGGACACCAACCATGGTATCATGTGGGCAATAGGGGGCGCCACAATGACAACATTTTTGTATCATATCTCTTTGCTCTCTGATGCCCTATCTCGGGGAAACGATCTGTCTTGCGTCTTGACATGGAACTTGTCGGCATGGCGTAGTGGGTCGCCGTGGTGGCGCATCGGGGCAAGCACACTTCTGCATTTTCTCTGGAAATGCATTCTAGTTACTTGGTGATATCAGATAATGCTTGCTCACCTGACTTTCATAAACCTGTCTAACATGCTCTTGCTGCTCTAGACAGCAGCATTCCGAGATCAATATCACCATCATTGGGTACCTGTCCTCCTGATAGGCTCCGCCCCTGCCACAGGACAGGGGACCGGGCCTACGCCAAAGACTTTTTCTATTTGAATTCCTTTGTACATGTATTCTGTCAATTCATTAGATATGCTTCACTCTATTCTTAGAGTCTTTCTGGAAGATTTTATACAGCAGGTGAAAATTTGCACTTTTCTTTGCCCTGATGATGGCATACTGTAGATGGTAGCCATCTACATGGTGTTGATGTAGCTTTGCCCAATCATGAACTAACTTGTATTTTTGGGGGGGGATTGCCAATGTTCAACATGTCAACAAGCACCTTCAAATTGCCATACAATTCTACATAAAAACAGAAATCTGTTTAAATAATTCAAGTACTCACATGTTTAGCAGTCCGTTCTTCTAGAGCTGTGACTGTGTCGTGGCTTTTATGTTTGTCCATTGTGCACAGGAAGCAGATGCAAGTCTGATCAGTTCGACAAAATATTTCTGTAACTCTGTTATGGCGGGAGCAGATCCTCTCCTGTAGCTGGCCTGTGGCATTGATCACTGAGTGATTCCTACTTTGGTGAAGGTCATTGTGAACTTTTAAGTGAGTTTCACAGTAAGACATCAGACAGTCTAAACAGGACTTGACAGCTTTGAGTTTTCTCCCAGTGCAGACGTCACACTCCACATCTCCAGGACCAGCAGTAGACACAGCAGCTGATGCAGCTTGGATTCTGGTCCTCCTAAATTTCTCCACCATTTCAGCAATCAGAGGGTTTTTGTAGAGGACAGGTCTGGGAGTGAAGGTGTGTTTGCACAGGGGGCAGCTGTAGACTCCTTTCTGATCCTCCTGATCCCAGCAGACATTAATGCACATCATACAGAAATTATGTCCACAGAGAATAGTCACTGGATCCTTCAATAGATCCAGACACACTGGACATGTGAATGAAACTTCCTCCTTAATAGCCTCCGCCATTTAACTAACTCCCATCAACACCAAGCACACACTCTGAAGAATCCAGGGAAGTATGAGAATTCAGTTTCATTTCATCAGAAATGTCATGAGGACAGCAGATAAGATAGAGGGTGAGATAGGGGAGTGGCCAGTCAGGAATTGGACATTAATCAGGTTCACATTTATCATACTTTTAGTGGGCTGAACAGTGTTGATATGCAGGTTTAAAGGTGCCCCGCCGCCACACAAAGCCGTTTTTACCTGTTGCTTTTGGTATAGAATAGGTCTATATGACCTCCAGTTACACGGTGCATGTGAAAATGTAATACTGTCTTCGCTATCGGCAATAGCCCATTAAAAGAAATATGCAGAGAAATTAGGTCAATTTGAATCCATGGTCAGTGCTACGTAGTATAGACCACGTTACAGCCATTGGCTGACTGAGGAGAATTATCGCCCAATCCATGCTCTCCTGTATTTGACTAAAGCCCGCCCCTTGAAATACTCACGAAAAAGAAGGTAATGGTAACAGGCAACTATTTTTAGTTTTAACTGAATATCAAGACGTTAGTGAGTTTAGCTTTGGCTATGAGTTTTAGCAAACTGCTGCTAACTCATCTACCTGCTAGTCCATCATTTATTCAGTGTCCTGTATATTTTGGGTAGAACTTGTCAACTTGGCGAATTCAAAAATCTTGGTAAGTGTAATCTGACTGTGGATGTAGGCTAACAGTCGGCCACTCTTGCAATAAGTATCTGATTATGTTGGCTACTGTGACATCCTGACTATGCAGTAAGCTTACCTTTGCAAAGTGGCCGTTTACAATCTGCAAGCTAGGTTGGGGCATATATCCTCTTTCTCGGTTTCATGATAATATTCCAAGTTTTTTTTTCGTACCTCGCAATTCGCAAGTAAAACTAATGTAAATATTCGGCCATGTGCTTTACAACGTTGAGCTTCAGCAGCGAATCAGAGCGCAGCCCATTGTCACAGTGGAAAAAAACTCGGAACCGCATGAAATTTTCAAAGGCTATTCCTACAGGCTGCAAACGATCTCATTATGGTCTCCCTGGACTGTTCTCAGTCCAAGTGAAGTCGCATACCCTATTTGTAGACCTCAAAGAACAATTTAAATACCTTGTAGTGGTGTGGCATGGCACCTTTAAGAGATTCTGAAATGTCATTGTGTCACAATGTATTTATTTCCATAAGCTAATGAGGAATTTGAACTCCAAATTATTATTTTTTAATATTCACTAATGTTATTGTAGCATTATGGACCTCAGGTAATTAACCAAAATAATTATTTTAGATTTTATACATGTAATTGCACGACTACGCCACTGGGGGTTTTCACCCCAGAATAAACCTTGACTTCAAAAGTAAGGCACACAGGTTCGGACAGACTGGGACAGAGGCATGGACTAAACAAATAAAAATATTTTCTTTATTTATACAAACATTCAATGATAGAAGTTGGCAGAACCGGACTAGCAGGGCAAGTTACCAGTGGAAACTAATGTGTTGGTTCACACCACTCGTGCTATGAAACAATGGCCTATGGTACTGCACACACACTCACACATCCTCATAGGCATACCACACTAAGCAAGTGATTCAATCAGTATAGCTACCACTAAACACAGGTGAGTCAATTCACTGCAATTCAAGTTAAAACGAGTCCTACTGGGATCTGCCCTGCGAGCTACGGGACTGGTGGTCGAATAAAAGAAAGCAAAAACACAAATAAACAGAAAGGCAAACTAAATTCAGTAGGGACAAAACAGCGATGGGCAATCTGCCCCGATGCAAACATACAGTGCCCAGAACTCTCGATGGCACCTCTGAGGAATTGGGCACACAATAAAGTAATTAGCCATAGTCCATTACACACATCACGGTTTACAGTGGATTGATAGATACAGGATCGGTTACATACCTCGTACAAGTAGACAGAAAATGCAGTTTAAAAACAGAAATCGTCAGGGCACCAGGGGATCAGGTACCTGGCGATTAACAAATCAGAACATCACCCCGAGTGTTTTGGATGAAGCACATCGATTACACACAATGTTTACAATACACACACATACCTCGAGCCTCTACAAATGTACATCAGAACCGATCCGGGCGTCACAGATCATACGGTCTGTACCAGCCGAACACCGGGCAGAACAGCAACAAATATTACCTCCAACGAGCCAACCCAACGCTGACTGTTTTTACAAAACAAACGCCTAGCCGCCACTAAATGGTTAGCCACTCATGGCTATCTAAGCCAGTGACGTCATGACGGTATGGGAGCTGGTAAGGGACAACACTCGCTTCAAGACTTGACAGGTCTACCTGTTACATTATGTTTTGTATTGTAAATGAAGAGGGTTCGTTCCACAACTTTGCTAATCAACTTCGTAGTACAACCGTACAGTATCACGTTGTCACTAATACTTCTCTTTCTTTTTCTCTGTAACTTCCTAACATGAGCACAGTAGCCTGATAACTAGTGGTTCAGAATGCAACATATTCCCCCCTTACTTAAGAATGAAACTTACCATCATAATCAGGCTATAAGTATTGACGTAACCTGAAGTAATCATCACTGCCTAACTCACACAAGAAATGAACTGGCATTTGTAATTGAGTAGGCCTAACTTAAACTTCTCTTAAATGCATATCTTTACACTGAACTAGCATACAACAAAAAAAAATAATTAGGCATTCTTAATCAGTAACTGTTAAGACTAACTATTCAACAAAGTCCTCCAGCTAACGTGGTGGTCGTCTCACAAGAACTGGAGCATCTCTGGCTGGAATTCTCTCGAGTGGAACATCTGGCAGAACAACTGTAGGCAGTTCCTCAATGGGCAAGTCCGTTACAGGAAAGTCCATTGAACCGGCCTTGCAAGGGTGTTTGCCATTGCCACTTCTTCCCATCTTGTAACAGATTTTTCGTTGGATCCACACTGGGTTTGTGAAGTTTGGGTGCGCTTTAGGCACATGCGTTGGTTTCCGAATGTGCATGTAATCTCCCTCTTTGAACAAAGGAGAGTGCACCCCTCTTCTGGCATCTGTGTATGTTTTCATCTTGTTTTCTGTTTAGTTGCGACTCTTTGTGACAGCGATGCATTATCCTTAGAGTACTCTTGTGGCAGAACATTCAGACGAGTGCGCATCTTTCTTCCAATGAGTATCCCGGTGGTGGAATGGGAAGTTGCGCGATACACCTGAAGGAAATCATTGACAGTTTTCTTCCAGGGTTTATTCTCCAGAATTGCAGATTGAATGCAACTTTTCAGCATACGGTGGAAACGCTCAATAGCTCCATTTGCAGCCGAATGATAAGAAGATGTGCTGTTTGTCTCTGGCTTTCACAAATTCAGCTAACTCAGCAGATGTGAATTGACTTCCGTTATCCATCACTATGCTGCTAGGGTTTCCAAATCTGCTGAAGACTGATGTGAGGAAGTTTATGACATTCTCAGATGTAAAAGTGGCAGCAAAAGCCACCTCGGGCCATTTACCACGATGGTCAGTCAATGTAACCGCATATTTGCAGTCCCACGGAGCAATCTCCATTGGCCCGACAATGTCGATAGCCAACTTTTCCCATGGCTGCGATGGAAACTGCACTGGCTGTAGTGGGGCAGCAGCAGGTTTAGCGGTTTTGTCGCATGACTGGCATAACTGGCATCCTTTGACTTGTTGTTTAACTTGTTCATCCATGCCTGGCCACCAATACAGGTCACGGAGTTTCTGTTTTGTCCTAACTATTCCTTGATGACCCTCATGCGCTAAATAGACTAATGTGTGCCGTAGAGAGAGTGGAGCGATAAGGCGAGTAAGGGCATACAGAGTGAGGGAGTATAGAAGCAGAGCGAGGCCAGCCTTTAGCCAGCTGTGATCGCAGAGCAACAAGTTCTGGGCAAGAGGCAGATGCAGATGCAAATTCAGTGGGTGTTACAGCTGTCATTGTAGTGGACAGCATTGCCATGAACTCCGTTTCAGAGTCCACGCAGCCGTCAGGTACAGCAGGGAGGGGTATGTGTGACAAACAGTCTGCAGTGCTGTTTTGTGAACCAGGTCTGTATGTGTAGCCCAGCGCGCAATTCTCATGCCAGCACGATCACTTCCTTTAGATGTGAGCAGAGTAGTTAATGCTTGGTGATCCGTGCACAATGTGAATTTACGTCCCCACAGAGATGATCTCCATTTTTCCATGGCCCAGACGCAGCCAAGGGCTTCCTTTTCGATAGTTGAGTATTTGCGTTCAGTAGCGGACAATGACCTAGACCTAAATGCAACAATGCGTTCTGTCTGGCCATGCATTTGGCTTTTGGGTAAGAACACAATTGTAGGCAGATCAGGATCAAACGAGGCCAGGGCTGGACCCTCTACCAGCAACTGATAGGCAGTCTCGAAACTGCACTGAGCCTCCTCTGTCCACTTAAACTCTTTATCCTGTTGGATGCAAGCGAAATTTGGAATGAACTTGTTATACCACGATAACAATCCTAAGAATCCTAAGAATGATCCTGTGCATCAGGAGGAGGTGGTGCATTCAGGATAGCTGAGAGATGGTTGGTCAGTTGGTTGAATCCCTTGCAGTGTAACTTTGTGTCCGAGAAAGTGCAGGGTGGTTTTGTGAAATTGATATTGTAATAAACCTAGAATATATTGCTATAGGAGTAGGCTATGCTTGAATTAACTCTGGTATATTCCTTTAAGTCCCTTTATGAGATCCATCCCTAGTAGCGCCGTCCCTGATTCAACGATGAGCAGCTTGGTAGAGCAAGAGGCATCATTACGTGACACCATGACAGGTAGACACCCCAGAACAGGAATCGAAGATCGTGGGTAGGTGACTAGATTAGCTGTAGGGGCTTGCAGTGTGGCATGGCTGAATTTGGCCTCATAGGCCTCGTTCAGATTGGCATCCCAAATCCGATATTTTCATATCCAGATTGTATCTAGAATTGATTTCGGGTGGTCTGAACAGCAGAAAACCACATGAATTCCGATTTTCCCGAATCTGTTACGCCCTACATACCCATGTGGTGTCAATTGCGATTCATATCGGATATGCTGCGATCTGAACAGCTTTTCCACATGGGATAAGATTTCACCGTGTCACTTGCGTCATTTGTCACGTGACACAAACATCAACACGTGGAATGCAGATGGACGTAAGTGAGAGATCAATGTTAATTCTCCTTTTAAAAAACAGTATCGTTTGCTATAACAACGTGTCAGTGCGCGTTATAGATTTGCCGCAAGTTGGAGTTTACCTCGCGTGTGGAAAGCAAGGTTTACCTCGCGTGTGGAAAGCAACGTCAGTGAAAGTTTTCAACCACACATCAGAAAGGCAACTAACAGCTGTGCTGGACTGCATTGATGCACTGAAATAAAGATGAGTAACGCTATTCTTCCATCTCTGACACTTCCTTGTTACTTGTAGCTGTGTGCTACGGCCCCACTTAACCATCTGACAGAGAAACAACCAACATTCAGCCCTCCGCGGTTTTGTTTATTATTTGTGGGCATGATGCGTTAGGGTACCATAGTAACCCACGTGGATATGGTAGGTCATTAGCGGACATGGAGATCCGATGTGACAAGCAGTGTGAACGCGGTCGATAGAGAGATAAGATGTTGATCCGATATGCAAAAAATCAGATTTGGAGTGCAGTCTGAACATAGCCATAGAGTGATTTCGGTATGATGGAAACTGATGAACCTGAGTCCACAATGAACTCTATGGTGGCAGTGGCAGACATTGTTTTAACATTGGCTGTACAGCGAATTCTGTCTTGTGTGTTATTATCATGTACTTGTAGTACAGTATTTGAACGTCAGGCAACTGGACAGAATCAACAAGATGTGTCTGAGCGGAGGGGCAAATGCTTGCGAAATGACCCGTCTTTTGGCAATTGTTACACTTGGCTGTAACAGCAGGGCACATCTCATGGTTTGCCATACGTTTGTCAGAACCACATCTTTAGCACGAGCGCAGTCATAGAGGCAGCATGACCTGAATGTTGAGTAGTAGGTGGCTTCCTTGGGCAAGCTTGACGTCTGCGTTTTCCGCCATGTGTGGGTTTTGCATGCAACCTGTACCGCTTCAACAGGGCCACGGCAGCAACGGCAGAGATTGATTTAGCCTGCTCCAATGCAGCTTCAATCTGAGTAGCAAGTGTAATTGCTCTCTCTAACGTCAAATTCGTCTCTAGAAGCAACCGTTCTCGTATGCGCTGACTTGAAACGTGTTCTACCAATTGGTCTCTTATCATTTCATCCTGTTTGTCTGCCAAATCTTTTAACGTGGCAAGATACTGCAAAATACTTTCGTTTGGCACCTGAACTCTCTTTCTGAAGGCCTGACGTTAAGCAACAGTATTTCTTTTTGGATTAAAGTGAGCTTTCAAGGCATCCAATGCTTCATTCATTGTCGTACCTGTATTCGGAAGAGTATAGAATAGTGTCTGGCCCTTAACTTCAAGACTGCAACAGAAGTGCCTTTTTTTCCTCTGCCCATTTTCCCTCTGTTGTATCAACAACCTCTCCCCTGAACTTTTTCATCCATCATATTTTCATATCGGACCCCAGAGCATGATCAGTAGTGTGTTTAAAGAAGTACAAGGTAGAAATAACTCACACACTATGGTTAAAGATTCTGTTGTGTTGAGCCAAGTCAAACATTAAAATATTGAAATGGCCAAGATGTCCTCCTACTTTTTTTGTTCCATTTTGTACAAATCACAGTGGTTCAAAAATATTAGAAAGGATTTTTTAAAACATTATTAACAGCAGCAAAACATTCTGATTGTTTATTTATTTATTTATTAAAAAGCCCTTAAGGTCTAGTGGCTCTAGTATACTCAAAATGATTTGGTTTAGTCAAAATAATTATATTTATTTAGAAGAAGCAGGGTTGAATGAATGGTTGGTTTATGTTGGTTTATGCAAAGTATTTATGACTATACATAGCCTCTCTGAAGAGACAGCCTTTGTCTCGCTCATCTTTAAATCACTTGTCAGTAAAAGGAGATTTTCTTGCAGGGCAATTGGAAATAGATAGTAAAGAATTTCACCCTAAAGTATGCTCCACACCATTTTAATGCTGCTGTTGCTGGATAGAAATATGTACAAGAGTCTGGTCAGGGGAACAACGCCTCCCTGAAATGACTTTCTGTAGGTTGGGATGTCTGTGTAATCATTTTGACTGGTTGCTTTAAATAATTACATGCAATCAAGGTATGAATGTCATTTTATCCAATACAGTAAAAAGTGCTGCAGGAAAGCATCTCATTCCCCACCTTTAACAGAAAATTAATGTTACAGCCCATGCATCCAATGTTAGGTTTTATTACCATAGAATAGTTGTGGAGAATTTGAGTGATTCCACTATACCTGGTACTGTTCTTATTAACAGTCTTAAGCCATTTACTGTAATACTAGGTCTATACAAAAGTCAGCAGCTAGGCTCATACCAGCCTCCTTATCCAGAGAGGTACACAAACATTACAGACTCCCTAAATTCCCAAAGCAGTTAATTACTTCAGCTTACACTGGTGGGGCCAAAACAAGCAAACCTTCCAAAAACCAGCACACAGAGCCCTTACTAGACATCACTTCACATAATTACACACATAAATTTACACTTCACATAATTACACACATAAATTATATCACCCCTATACTGTAAATACATGAATACATGATTTGTATGCTTACATCACCCAATAGTTTGTGTGTGTGTGTGTGTTACAGAAGTCCTGTAAAAGATGGGCTCAAGAGATCTAAGACTATATGAATGGATCTCTTTTGATCTTCACCCCAAGATACAGAATGAGAATCTCTGATTCATCCACCAGAACTGTGTAAAGCATGTTGTGTGCGTGTGTATGTGTATGATGTTGTGTGTGTGTGTGTGTGTGTGTGTGTGTGTGTGTGTGTTGTATGTTTATGTGTAACGGATGCCCGTTAGCTTGGCTACCTGGTGGCAGTAAATCCTTGGGCATTTCTAACTGCTGAGTTAGAAGCCTGGGCTTTTAGCTCAGTGGTTAGAGCGTCCGACTCCCATACCGTGGGTTAGTTGTAGTTGACGGAGTGGCAGGTTCGAGACCCGAGTGTAGTGAGAACAGTTCCGGCTACACATGCACACATTTACATGTGTGTGTATGTGTGATAAAAGTGTATTTGAGATCTTGAGACCATCTTTGTCCAGCTGTATATGTTGCCGGTCACAACAGCTTCACATGCGATCCATAACCATAAAGCGTAAACCCAGGGTAGAGTGGTTGAGGGAATGTGGTCTGGACTCTGTGCAGGAGGGTCATTGTGTCAGAGATGCTGTAGAAGGCCAGAGTTCCTGCCCTGTGATCCACATACACTCCTATTCTGGAGTTGGCCACTAGAGGGAGTCTAGTGTCTTTACTATTGTGCCAGAAAGTGGACCTGGAGCTGCTCAGGTTCAGACACCAGGACTGATTATTAAATCCAAACCCACACTCAGCACCTCCTTTCCTGCTGATGCTTTTATATGAGACTGATATATCCAACCCACTCCCCACTCCACTCCACCTCCCAGTAGCAGCGTCCAGACACACCCTCTCTACACAGCACCTGCAAATGTAGCCGGTGGCGGTCCGCACCGCACACGGGTCTCGAACCCGCCACCCCGCAAGCTACAAACCCCCGGCATAGGAGTGGAACGCTCTAACCAACTGAGCTAAAGCCCGAGCTTCTAACTCAGCGTGTTAGAAGCGCCCATGGAATTGGGTGATGAGGATTTACACACTACCACCGAGCTAGCCACGCTAGCTGGCCTCCGTTACACTCACCCTCCAAATCCTCACTCCCATCCGGGTCACGGCACCAATGTAGCCGGTGGCGGTCCGCACCGCACACGGGTCTCGAACCCGCCACCCCGCAAGCTACAAACTCCCGGCATAGGAGTGGAACGCTCTAACCAACTGAGCTAAAAGCCCGAGCTTCTAACTCAGCGTGTTAGAAGCGCCCATGGAATTGGGTGATGAGGATTTACACACTAACACCGAGCTAGCCACGCTAGCTGGCCTCCGTTACACAAACACCAATCAAATCTCTCTAGATGATCAGGATATGACTGGAGCTCATCTCTCCTCTCCACCCTCCTGTTCCTCTCAGACAGATGGAGGTGTCTGTATGCTGTGTTTGGATCCAGTGTGAAGTGCCAGGAATCTGATGGAGGGGAGAAAACAACAAATGTGTTTTACGTAAGTTGGGCATGTGAGAGTTTGCTGCTGTGTTGTGAGGTGATTTATTTGTGTTTCTCATGGGAGAGAATGTTTCACTCCTAAGTAAGACTGACTCTAGACATCCATGCATGGATGGTTCCATGTAAGTGCATGTGTGAGAGAGAGCAAGATGACTGTGTGTGTGTGTGTGTGTGTGTGTGTGTGCGTGCGTGCGTGCACAGATGTGCAGGCACACACAGAGACATCAGTGTGTGTGTGTGTGTGTGTGTGTGTGCCTGCACAGATTTGCAGGCACACATAGAGACATCATTGTGTGTGTATGTGTGTGTGTGTGTGTGTGTCCAGTTTACAGTGGTTATGATATGATATTATACTGATATGAATCAGTATGATATACTGATTATGAGTGTGAGAGAGATTGTGTGTGTGTGTGTGTGTGTGTGTGTGTGTCCAGCTTACACTGTAAGAACTCCTCTCTGGTCTTTGGTTCAGGACAAACAGCCTGTACATCAGACACTGAAACAGACAGAATCACAGTAAAATCAGTAATTAACATTATGTGCAGATTTCATCTTATCAGTAGAGATTATAGATAACAAAAGTAGTCCGACTGCAAATGCTACATCTTTGTCACATTAGTGTCACTGGGCTGTGTAAAAATCCATGTTAGAGTTGCCCTTTAAAGTGTCAGGTGAATGAGTGTCTTTAAAAGTGAACAAATTGTACAGAATAAGCTGGTAATGGTAATATCTGTTGATTCATGCAAATAAAGCTGTTCACACATCTGTTAATGAGTTTTGTTTATATTCTCTCTCAAAGTTAGAATTGACTAAAAATTGAAGCTCCATGTTGAGCACACTAATGTCTACTGTGTCATTGACACCTGAAGCAGCCATGTTGTCTGGGCTTCTGTAACTGCCTGCATGTTTAATGTCTATGGATCTCTGAACAACATCTACACTCAGATGGTCCCTTTCTATGTCTGCACGTGTGTGTGTGTGTGTGTGTGTGTGTGTGTGCGTGCGTGCGTGTGTGCGTGAGTGAGAGAGAGAGAGCGAGAGAGAGAGAGAGAGAGAGAGAGAGAGAGAGAGAGAGAGAGAAAGCGGCATAGAGACTCACATTCTAAAAGCTGGAAGATCTGATGAATCCCTATTGTGAGAGAGACACAGAAAATACATCCAGTGAGGATGAAGCATAAATATAAATATGTCACATCAAAGTCATAGTATTTCATGATTTGTTCAATATTTGTCCAACCTGCTGCAGATGATATTTTGTCTTTTTCTTGTTTGCAGATGTCATCCAGTTGTTTCTGCAGCTGCATCTTCAATGCAGACACTGATTTCCTGTCAGCCTCAAAAGAGATGTTTTGGTTGAAGGTCATGGTGGGTACATCTTTAGAGTGAGGAGATTCTCTGACTGACTGGAAACTCTATGGACAGAAACATACAAAAGGGGAGACAATCCAAAAAGTCAAGGCTGTGCATTTCCTGCTGCTGACATAATGGTGAAAAATACAAATATAACCTGTTACTTAAAATAACATGTTATTTGAAATAATACATGGGTCTATATGCCATTGTTCTCTATTTCAATATCTAATAAAATACCCAAATATAAAAATCTCTGGTATAGCTTCTAGATGTAAAAAAGTACACAGTATGATGTCAACAATGATGTCACCTTTAGGAAATGGATGTGATCCTCTGTGTGTGAAAGCTGCTCCAGCTCAGCATCTCTCCTCTTCAGCTCATCAATCTCCTGCTCCAGTCTCTTCATGACTCCTTCAGCCCGACGCACCTCAGCCTTCTCCTGAGCTCTGATCAGCTCTGTCACCTCAGAGCGTCTTCTCTCAATGGAGCGGATCATCTCAGTAAAGATCCTCTCTCTGTCCTCCACTGCTGTCTGTGCAGAGCTCTGATAGGAGACACACAAAGAGGAGGACAGGAGACACAGAGGGAGGTGAAGCTGAAAAGGGTTTCATGGTTTTGTCTGTGTCGTAAAGATGGCAGGTTAGGCAGTTTCTCACTGATTTGCACAGCATTTATACTAAACACAGGTAGGCAGAACCACCTGCTTGGCATCTCTGCCTGATGTACCTCCAGCGGTGCCCATTGACCAGCTGCAGGGTCATCAGCCAGGAGCCACCCTTCTTAGATGTTTCCCTCCTTTCATGGTGGAGCAGCGATAGGGACATCTCCCTACCACCCCCTGCAGCTGGCCCTAAGATCCCTGCTTTCCCCACTGCCCATCCTTTCTGCGGAGCCACAGCCAGAAGCTCCCCTGCTCGGCCTCTTGGTGGCCCTCTTCAAGTTCGTGCCTCGGGTGTCAGTAGAGACCAAGTCCTTGAGGTGTTGGCCAGGCCCTGGTCTCCCTGTCTGATCAAGTGGATCCGTCGCTGTGATGGTGCTGGGCTTGTCTTGTTTGCCTCGAGCCTACGTGTCTCCAGGATTTTGCCTAGTTTCCGCAAGACCCGGTCATGCCGCCACCTGTACCGGCCCTGCGACAACGCGGTCTTACAGCTGAAAGGATGTGATGCAGGCTTGGATTCTGGGAGTGGCACAGCTGCCAGCTCTCCTCAGTTCCATACCAGGTGCTGATGTTCCGGGGGCTTGGGAGAGTGTCGTATGTTGCCCTGATTAGAAAGCTGAATCGGGCCTGTGGTATGCGCCACATGTCAGCCCAGGTGACCGACCGGTTTACCACCGCCTCCCAGGTTGACGACCTTCCCTGTTAGATTGTCCGACTGCTTTCACCTTATACGACATCTCTTCCATCCTTATCACCTCAGAGATCACCAGCTCCTTTCTCTCCTGTGTGTTGGCTCTGGACCACATCTTTGGAGCTGAAGCCCAGCCACAGCACACTCTTCCTGGTTGTGACACTCCCATGATCTCCTGGTGTTTCAAGCGGCTGACAGCTTGCTCCACTGCATGCTCTGCATTCCACCTACGCCCTGTTCGAACCTGGGCATTGGCCTGTCACTGTCGAGTGGTTACATCATCCATGTAGCGTAGGGCTGGGAGCCTCTGCCCCGACTGGGACTCCACGGACTGCCTGCCTGCCACCAATCAGGATGACCTCAAAGGCTAATGTAAAGAGGATTATTGGCGAGATGGTGCAACCCATCGCTATCCCTTTCTCCAGCCTATGTCAGCTTGTGGTCGCTTCCTGAGTTGTGTAGCAAACATGGAAGTTCTTGAAGTAGTCTCCTACTAAGCTCTGGACTTGTGAAGGAAGGTGGAAGAACTCAAGAGCAAAAAGCTATCAGTTGGTGGGGAACTGAGCCATAGGCATTGGCTAGGTCTAGCCAGACTACGTGGAGATCTGATCTGTTTCTCTTGGCTGCCTGGATTTGCTCCCAAATCATAGTTGAATGCTCCACACAACCAGGAAATCCTGGGACCCGCTTTCTGACAACTGGTTCTTTTATACCCTGTATGGGATGCCATTTGGGCCAGGTGCTGAGGCAGCTCTTGCCCGCTCCACCACGTTCTTCACCTCAGACCATCTGGGGGGTGATGTGTCGAACGGAGTTGACGGTTCTGGGGGGTGGGGAATGTGCTCTGGTGTTCTAAGTGGTGACTCCCTTTGGCTGTCCCTTAGCTGCTCCTTGATAAGATTCTCCAATTCCTCTTCCGTTGCCTTTAGAGTACCAGACTTGTTCTCTGTGAGCGTACTTGAAGGGGTCCTTGAGAAAGCTTGCCCTTGCTTTCTCTTTCCGGCTTCTGCGTTTCCGGATCCTCTCCGCTCGTCTGAGGTGAGCCAGCCTGGACTTGGTCCCACAGGCTCTTCAGCCCCTCCTTTTCCTGACCCTGGGCTTTCCTCCAGGCTTTGCGCAGAAGCTGCCGGTCCTTCACCAATTGGTGGATTTCCCGCTCCCTTCTTCCGTGCTGCTTTGGGGTGGTATTCCTCCTGGATTTTGTCCCGAATCTTACGACCCCTTCCTCATACACAATGTGACCGAACATGGCCAACTTGGAAGCTACGCTGCCTCTTAATGAGCTCCGCAGAATTACGAGGAGGCTTGCCTCAAAGCTCCCCCACGCTTCCTTGTCATTGGCCTTGGGCCACTTGACGCTGGGTTTGCGGACAAGTTTCTCTGAAGCCTCAATTGTGGGTGCACTTGAAGGTGCTGTGCTGGAATGTTGCTGAGGGTGGTCCAGGCTTTCCTCCTGTTGTGAAAGCTGCTCCATACTCATGGTGGGATCTTCAGCACTGTGGTGCTCAACCTGGCTGAAATTCCTCCTTGTCTGACCCACGTTTGCGGGGCAAGTTTGTATCTGGTTATACCCGTGTGTAAATTATCAAAAATCATTGTCATGTTTTCATCATTACAGATGGACAGAGCCTTTTCTAGAAAATGACACTGTAGGCGGCCTACATGTGATCTACACCTCAACACAAAAGCCAGAATCATTCACAACAATCTTACATCAGTCAGCTGTTGTTTTCTCCTTTCTCACCTTGAGAGTCTCCACAGCCTTCCTCAGCTCCTGCAGCTCCTTCTCTCTCTCCTGGATTCTCTGCTGGAATATCCTCTGGGTCAGACCCAACTGTCTCTGATCATAAAAATGAACTGATAAAATATCACATCTGGAATGGTATTGAAGCTGCTTGTGAATATTTGACAGGTTTTATACAACAGGTAAGACTTTGCACTTGCATCTGATATCATATGATTCCTTGCCCTGACAAAGGCCTAGATGGTGGCCAAAACATGTAAGCATTACATTTAATCATGTGCTAGTCTATTCATTGAAGCTGTTTTATTTATAAGAAAAGTGTCTTGGCAAAGAGCACCAATCCCCCCTTTTTTCCCCTTTCTTTACTCTCTGCATGCCTTAACTCTCCAGCCCTTTCCCCTTCTATTTATTCCCTTTCTGTGGACATTCAGTAGATATTTTGAATAGGCTTACAATGTTTCTTCACAATATAAGTTTTATACATTATACAATTTCCATGAACAGAAATCTGTATAAATAACTCAAGTACTCACATGTTTAGCAGTCCGTTCTTCTAGAACTGTGACTGTGTTGTGGCCCTTATGTTTGTCCATTGTGCACATGAAGCAGATGCAAGTCTGATCAGTTCGACAAAATATTTCTATAACTTTGTTATGGCGGGAGCAGATCCTCTCCTGTAGCTGGCCTGTGGCATTGATCACTGAGTGTTTCCTACTTCGGTGAAGGTCATTGTGAACTTTGAAGTGAGTTTCACAGTAAGACATCAGACAGTCTAAACAGGACTTGACCGCTTTGAGTTTTCTCCCAGTGCAGATGTCACACTCCACATCTCCAGGACCAGCAGTAGATACAGCAGCTGGTGCAGCTTGGATTCTGGTCCTCCTAAATTTCTCCACCATTTCAGCAATCAGAGGGTTTTTGTAGAGGACAGGTCTGGGAGTGAAGGTGTGTTTGCACAGGGGGCAGCTGTAGACTCCTTTCTGATCCTCCTGATCCCAGCAGCCATTAATGCAACTCATACAGAAATTATGTCCACAGGGAATAGCCACTGGGTCAGTCAGAAGATCCAGGCACACTGGACAGGTGAAAGAATCTTCCTCCTTAGAAATAGCCTCTGCCATTTTCCAGCTCTTATCAACACCACACGCCACACTGAAGAATCCAGGGCAGTATGAGAATTCAGTTTCACTTCATCAGAAATGTCATGAGGACAACAGATAAGGTAGGGTGAGATGGGGTAGTGGCCAATCAGGAATTGGACATTGATCAGGTTCACATTTATCATACTTTTAGTGGGCTGAACAGTGTTGATAAGCAGTTTTAAGAGATTCTGAAATGTCATTATGTCACAATGTATTTATTTCCGTAAGTCAATGAGGAAATTGAACTCCAAAATATAATTTTTAATTTTCGCTTACTTTTTAGCTTGACAGAAAAAACACAGAAGGTTTACTATAGTTTGTCTAATTCATACATCTGTAATCTGTGGCCTAGTGGAGCCAACTGGATAGTTACACAGACATGTGTCTCCATCTAGAGGTGAAAAATAATGTTACAGGCAAGGCAATGAATTAGCAGTATGTGTGTTGAGACGCAGAATATCTGGCAGTAATTGTAATATATCGGTGGAATTAAAGACGCTTGAAACTGGGTATGCAGTAATGAACATTTACTGAAAGTTAAGCTGCACTTGATTTACACAGTCAGCATCTCACTGACCTTTCTTCTAGCCTTAGAGCTCAGGTAACCCCCAAAACTAAACACCTAGCGCCACCCACTGGCGTACCCCAAAACACAGTCTATTACACTCCTCCCCTTTAAGTTTGAAACCCTTATAACTAACATAAACACTTCATTTTCAATTAACTCAACAGCATTACAGGTGCCTTATCTTTTTTTTTTTTTTACAAGTCCAGTCTTTTAGGGGCACTTCTGAATCTTTCAGGGTTTCTCCGAGGCTGAACTACAGGTAATCCAGCAGTAATATCGCTGCTGACAGAGGGATGAGGAATTGCCTTGGTTGCATCTGCTGGACTTCCCTTACTAAAGTTCCCTCCTGATCTCTCAGGGTCTGTTGGTTGCTGGTCATCGGTCACAGACGGGTCCACAGGAACTGGGCCAAAGAATGGTAGGTCTCGGCCCTCCATAGGTAAGTAAAGCTCTGGATGTTTGATTCCGCCTCTTCTTGGAAGCAAGTGATCAATGTGGACCGAGCGCCTCCGGTCTCCTTCCTGGATAAGATACCTGATTGGGCCCAAGCGTTCTATGATGGTCGCTGCTGTCCATTTCTCTCCTCCCCTGAAGTTCCTTACTCTGACTTCATCATTTTCCTGGAACTCTCGCAGCTTGAGCCTTTCCTTATCATGATATTGCTTTTGCTTTTCCTGTTGATGTTCAACTCTTTTTGACAGATCTGGTCTTAACAGGCTAAAGCGAGTACGAATCTCTCTCTTCAAGAAAAGCTCAGCTGGTGAGCGTCCAGTAACTGAATGTGGAGGAAATTTGCCGGTCTATGTTGCAATGGAATGTTGGTCTGTCCCTTCGCGTCCAGCACTTCTTTCACCAATGCTCTCTTCACAATCTGTACAGATCGTTCTGCTGCCCCATTTGACACTGGATGATACACAGGAACCAGGGTCTGTTTAATGCCATTCTTAGTGAGGAACTCTTTAAATTCCAGTGCTAAAAACTTTCTGAAACGCTTCATCACACTCTTGTGACCAGCTCCACTTTGCTTCCTTTTTTTAACAATGCATGAAGGGGCTGAAGTAAACTCGATAAATTCTTTAAGAAACGGCCATAATAATTCAGCAGGCCTAAAAACGACCTCAACTCAGTGACATTGGACGGTTTGGGAGCACTGATAATTGCCTCCACGTTTTCCTGCGTCGGGTGTAGACCCTCTTGATCAATGCGATGGCCCAAATATTCCACACTTCTCTGTAGGAAACGGCACTTGGACCTCTTGGCCCTCAATCCATAGCGATCCAAACGGTCTAAGACCGTGCTCAGTCTTTTTAAATGTTCTTCCTTTGTACTGGCCGTTATCAAGATATCGTTGAGGAAGCACGTCACTCCCTCTTGTCCCTGGAGAATTTGGTCCATAACAGACTGGAATATTGATGCCGCACTTGCTACTCCATAGCTGAGTCTGTGGTATCGGTAGAGGCCTTGATGCGTATTTATTGTCAAATACTCCTCTGAGTCTTTGCTTAAAGGGGTGGTTCAGAATTTTCGATGTTAAACCTCATTTCCAAGTAAGCCTGAGTGATATCTGTCATTGGAGACCGTTTTCAACTCATTTCATCCAGTCCTTCTATCAGCTGAGTTCGCTGGTGCTAGGCTAATGCAAGTGAGTGGACAGTGCTAGCCTGGCAATAAAAACAGTCTTACCCACTCTGCAGTCTCCTTTTGGCAAATACATTAATATACCAGGTCATCGGTGTTGATTAAAAAAACATCGTAAAAGAAAAACTACCCTTGAATCGCCATGATAACATTACATTTTGAGGGACTACTTTCTCAGCAGCAGCGGAATATTACCTTGCTCAGGTTAGTTGTTTGACTAATATGACGATAGACAGAGCTAACGTTAGTGGGATAAGGCAAAACAGGCTAGGTAACCGAGGTAATATCAATTCGCTGCCTTGCACACCTTGCGACAAACAGGGAACAATATAGGCAAAATATAACACTTTTCAAGGGTAGTTGTACTTCAGAGATGATTGTATCAGCTTGGACTTACACATCGATGGCCTGGCATATTAATTCACTTGCCTAAGGGAGACTGCAGAGTGGGTAAGACTGTCTTTTATTGCCAGGCTAGCACAGTCCACTCACTTGCGTTAGCCTAGCACCAGCGAACTCAGCTGATAGAAGGACTGGATGAAATGAGTTGAAAACGGTCTCCAATGATAGATATCACTCAGGCTTACTTGGAAATGAGGTTTAACATCGAAAATTCTGAACCACCCCTTTAATTTCAACTGTTGGTATGTGTGAGAAAGGTCTAGCTTAGAAAACCATCCCCCCCCTTCTTCCAATTCACGGTTTACCGTGACTTTATAATCACCGCAAATGCGGATAGACTTGTCCGCCTTAGGAACAACCACTATCGGGGATGCCCATCTACTTCGCTCCACTCTGGAGACAATGCCCTCTTTCTCTAACCGATTTAACTCCTTTTCCACTGCATCCTTCAGTGAATAGGGCACCGGTCTGGCTTTGCAGAATATCGGCTGTGCGCCCGGCTGCATTAGTATTGTTGCTTTGAAGTCTACTATAGCGCTGCCTTTTTTTTTTCAGAAAACACTGCGGGGTGTTGCTTCAGCACTGCTTGCAACTCTGGATCAGTATTATTTGTCTCATTCCCAACAGTGAAAATGCTTTTCCAATCCAGCTTGAATTTCTCCAGCCAATTTCTTCCCATTAGAGCAGGCCTGTTGCCCTTAACGATCACTAGGGGCAGTGTCGCCTTCTGGTCACCGTATTTGATGGGTGCCAGTACATATCCTAGTAAAGGGATGCTCTCTCCTGAGTACGCCTTCAGTTTAATGTTTGACTCTTTAATGGGTAAGTGGGGAAATTTGCTTTGGTGCAAAAACTCAGATGCCAAAGACACCGCTGCTCCCGTGTCTAATTGCATATTAATGTCCTTGTCATCCACTTTCACATTAACTGTGATACCCCTATCATCACTGAATGCAGTACACACTGTGCACACTCCAAATTCATCTTCTTCTAAGTCTACAGTTTGATCTTCAGTTTCCACATACTGGGCCTTTGCTGTATGTTGCTTACTCCTACAAGCTCTTGCAATATGCCCAATTTTAGAGCAGGCATGACATTTCTCTGTCTTAAATTTACATTCCTGAGGGGAGTGCCTACCCTCACAGCGGTAGCACTTCTGTTCACCCCCTATTTTCCCTTCATTTGTCTGGTTTGAGCTCTCATTAGCCTTTTTAAATTGTCCTCTTCCTTTGTTTGCAATTTTTGGTTTGTATATCTGATTTACACCTGCGCTTTGCGATTTTCCCAGTATCTCTGAAGAATGCTTTGACGCCATTTCCATAGAGAGTGATATTTCGCATGCGCGCGCAAAAGTGAGATCCCTCTCCGTCAACAATTTAAGTTGTATTGACTCAGAAGCCAGCCCGCTCACTAGGCGATCTCTCATCCTTCTCTCTTCATCCAAATGATTTCCATACTCGCAATGCTTTGTTAACTGCTTTAAAGCCACAACATAATCACTCACTGACTCCCCTTCCTTCTGGTTTCTCTTTTGAAAACGAAAGCGTTCGGCAATCACTAAGGGCTTTGGTTGATAATGGGCAAGCAATGCATCGGTTAACTGTTTGAATGTCATTGTTGAGGGCACAGTTGGCATGACTAAATTCTTAAGAAGTCCATACGTTTATGGCCCAATGCAAGCCAAAAAGACGCTGACCTTTTTGTCATTGCTAATCTCGTTCGCCCGAAGCCACAATTCAAACCTCTCCAGAAAGGATGCAAAATCCTCCCGCGATGCATTGAATTCCTCCACTCGTCCTATTAACGCCATCTCCACCAGTTCAGCTTGGGCAACTTCTTCAACTTTAGGTTCACTCACTCCAGACTGGTCATCCTCGTCGCCAATGTAATATATCGGTGGATATAAAGACGCTTGAACATTTACTGAAAGTTAAGCTGCACTTGAT
Organism: Sardinella longiceps; assembly: GCA_027497455.2. Taxonomy (NCBI): domain Eukaryota; kingdom Metazoa; phylum Chordata; class Actinopteri; order Clupeiformes; family Clupeidae; genus Sardinella; species Sardinella longiceps. The sequence goes on from JAODXP020000025.1 coordinate 30,997,808, forward strand.
TTACACAGTCAGCATCTCACTGACCTTTCTTCTAGCCTTAGAGCTCTAACTCACTCAGGTAACCAACAAAACTGAACACCTAGCGCCCCACACTGGTGTACCCCAAAACACAGTCTATTATAGTAATATCAAAAAAATATGTGTAAAATCAAAATGTTTTGTGTTGCAAAGCCTCCAGTGAATCAAGCACACATGTACGTGACACTATTTGAAAAAGGAGGATACTCTGGGCAACAATTAAACACACAAAGTGTCAGTGCTTTGATCCATTTTTAGAATTCACATGGACAAGATGAAAATTGGGTTCAAAACTTCAATTTTCCATTTATCAGACAACCCAGATAATAGGAAATTGATGCTGTTTGTGTAATTCATTGTTGTTTGTCGGTTGCTTTTGAACGAGTGGATAGTTGAATTTGATACCATAATAAAAATAAGTCGATATTTCGATGTTCCATTTCTGTGCCCTGGTTGGACTGAACCATGCGCGCTGAGGGATGTCTTGGTTCAGGTAGGCAAGAAATGAGATGGATGGACTCGAGACGTAACGTTACAGACCTGACAGAACAACTGGCCCACCATCAGGCTTACCTGCAAACTTTCTAATACAGTAACCAATTAAGTTGTTGCATGATTTAATATTTTCATGTTTTACCGTGGCTTATTGGAACACCTCCACCGGCACCGCCCTTACGCACAATCAATTCAGTGAAGAAACGGTGATGCCGAGTGTTGCCTATGCCACCTTGGATATATTTGGGGACGATATAGGAATAAAATTTTGTTTAGATCAGGGGTCTCCAACAGGTAGTTCAGGAGCTGCTCGCCACCTGAGTAGCTCAAAGAGTCACAGGAAATGTAAATGAATATCATAACTCCTAATCACAAAATCCTGATATCTTCCTACTGTTGTAATGCTCTCTGATTAGAAGTTATGTTGGTAGAGTGCACCAGATTTGGCTATAACTACAGAGACGCAGATGTAGCCTACATTATCAATGTGACAAGAGTAAGTTCGTGAATGACCTCTTGGCTACTTCAAAAGCAAAGCAGACGTCAGCTGAACCGAAACTTCGCATATGGTTACAGCGCAACTGTACACGGTAACCCCCAACCAGGTGGCGAGAAGCTCGAGCTACCTGTTGGAGAACCCTGGTCTAAACAAAATGTTGTTGTAATATCGTGCCCAAATAGCTTAGGTGGCATAGGCAACACTCGGCATCACATTTTTTTACTGATTGATTGTGCAAAGAGCGATGTGTTCCAACTTGGCCACGGTGAACATAAATCACAACAACTTATAGGCTTCGGTATTAGAAAGTTTGCAGGTTAGCCTGCAGGTGGGCCAGTAGTTCTGTCAGGTCTGTACGTCTCGAGCTGACTTGATAAGCCTATCCATCTAATTTATAGCTAAGGCCTCTCTCTACAAAAGACAACTGGCGCTAGCTGAACCAAGACATCCCTCCGCGCGCTTGGTTCAGTCCAACCACGGCGCAGAAATAGAAAATTGAAATATTGACTCATTTTTACTTTGTTGTCAAATTCAACTATCCACTCCCTCAAAAGCAACCATCAAACAACAATGAAATACACAAAAAGCACCAATTACCTATTATCTGAGTTGTCTGAAAAATGGAAAATTTAGTTTTGGACCCAAGTTTTGGACCCAATTTTCATATTTTTCATGTGAATTCTAAAAATGGATCAAAGCACTGCAAAGCGTTACACGGACCTGACTGACTATAAGAATCCAATCAAAAACAATTAGCTTACATCAAATTACTAGACATACATTGAGCAGTAGCTGCCAGAATCGCTGTCTCATAACTGGAAAATTACTAATAATGATTCCTTGTAGTATTGCTATTATTTACTAGCAATGGCAATGGACAAAACCTTTTTAATCACATGAATGGTATTTCTAGAGTTTGGTGACCTAATTTAGCAAATTCTGGTTGTGTTTACATTGTATTAATTACTAGCTAATAAACATCAGTAACTAGCATGTAAGTTTATGTGTGCCATCTGGACAACTGTAGGCTAGTTGATATATCTAAACTTAGGGCTATACAAAAAGATCTGAGGAGCAGATGATGTGGATGAAAAATTTCAGCTTGAATTTGACTTTTCAAAGGTACTTGATGTTTTAATCAGGGTGTAGTTACAATGAAAACATGAATTAAAGGTGTTTCAATTCTAATTCATACAGATTCCATTATGTGTAGCATTTAACAATAAAACTTAGTATTGCAGTATTAATTGTATGTTTCCTGTTAAAATTAACGCTTTTAGCAGTAATTAATCAACAAATGAATCAATAACTAAATAGTGGGGGCAGTAAATATGCATCAAAATAATACTGTCCAAAATTCTCTTCATGTCTTGGCTGCATTTCTCTCTCCTCTGAACCTTTTCATCCATCATATTTCCATATCGGACCCCAGAGCACGATCAATAATGTGTTTAAAGAAGTACAGGTAGAAATAACTCACACATTATGGTAAAAGATTCTGTTAAGTTTTAATAAAAGCCAAGTCAAACATTAAAATACTGAAACGGCAAAGATGTCTTTTTTGTTCCATTTTGTACAAATCACAGTGGTTCAAAAAGTATTACAAAGGATTTTTTTAAAACATTATTAACAGCAGCAAAACATTCTGATTGTTTATTTATTTACTTATTTTTAAAAAAAAGCCCTTAATAGTGAGTTGTGTGTGCTTTTTTCAAGTTCATAACTTTCTCTGTGTAATACCACAAACAGAACATCTCAACACAATGGAAGAAAGAGAGAGAGAGAGAGAGAGAGAGAGAGAATTTTTGAATTGGACACAGGTGTAGTTAGGAGTGGTTTTGACCCCTGACCTCTCTGTCTCTGTGTGGGCACTCAAACACACCCACAGGCAGGCCTACTCTGAACAGACCATCCTTACAGTTGTGGCCATAAGCCATGCTGGCATGGGAAGTGAACTAGGATTATTGGGCAATCAACATACATGTAAGGCCACCACTACCACCTGTTCTGAGATTAAGGGGTAGTAGAGTTATGGATGGTGGTTCTTGGAATATGGAGGTGGGAGGGAGGGGAGTGGAAAAGTTTCAAGAGTACATGGGGAAGGCTGTGTGTGTGTGTGTGTGTGTGTGTGTGTGTGTGTGTGTGTGTGTGTGTGTAATGCTGGCTTACTGATGGCCTGGGGGGATGGTAGCTGGACCAATCAAGTGGAGGGTTCCAAAGGGAATGAAAGTTATTATCTTAATTTGGAAAATGAAATGAAAATACTGACAGCATGCTCAGACTGCCTGGTCCACCATGCATGTGCCGGCCCACTCCTGGTCACGATGTGCCATGATTGGGCCCCAACGCAACCACACTCCCCCAGGGACTCAACCGCGCCTCCATCCAGAGCATCACCCAAGACACCACTCTTGTCCCAAGTTTGAGTGTGAAATTATTAATTTGAGTGTTTTCTCTACTGTTTTGCATTAAAAATAAGTGGTCAAGCAGAGAAAAAATCTGCTAAGATTTCCCTCTGTACGACACACCTACCCTATGTATACCTAAATATAAGCCTTCTCTTGGATGTTTGCATTCAAAGTAGAGAGGCATATCGTGAGACACCTGCTTAGGCATCAACACCCCCCCCCTTTACCCTAGTCTGTTTTGTTGTTTTGCTATTAGTGGAATTATGATGTGTGCAATCTAAAGTGTATTTAAAAGAGAGTAAAGCATGTTGAGTGCCCTCAAGCAGAAGCGTGCATGTGATTGCGTGAGGGGGAGTGTTAGGAGTGCTTGGGGGGTGGGGGGTGGTGGGTGTGTGTGTGTGTGTGTGGGGGGTGGGGGTGGGGGGGGGTTTACAAGGTGTGGCCCAGTGTCCACAGACAGAACCTACCAAAGACGACAACCACACAGCAGTCAGGACCAGGCGATCCGAGCCACACCCATGGAGCCCAGGCAACATAGGGGTGAATAGAGTAGAGAGGAGCAGATAGATAGAAGGAAAGAAAGAGAGAAAGTTGTTCTATTTAGGAGTTGTAAAAAGTGCTACAACCACTACTAGCAGTAGTAAAGGGAAGGTTGTTCCAGTTGTGGGGAATTTGAGTGATTCCACTCTATCTGGTACTGGTCTTTTCTTTACGATGTGTGATAGGGTAGTCGAGTGGTGCACAGTAGGAGACATCAGACAGAGGCAACAGATGGGCCAATGGTGTCATTTATTTACAATGTGGAAAAAATATTTAAACGAAAGTTACCAATAATATCTAAATGAAAGTTACCAATACTTCAATCCCTGAGAGTTACACAAACATGACAGACACCCCAAATTACCAAAGCAGTTTATTACATCAGCTGACACTGGTGAGGCCAAAACAAGCAAACCTACCAAAACCAGCACACAGCGTCCTTACCTACCAGAAATCAGTTACACATAGAGGATGACAAACATTATATCACCCCTATACTGTACATACATGATTGTAGTGTGTGTGAGTGTGTGTGTGTGTGTGTGTGTGTGTGTGTGTGTGCGTGTGTGCGTGTGTGTGTGTGTGTATGTGTGATAAAAGTATATCTGAATTACATTTTTCTTCAGCTATATATGTTGTGGGTCACAGCAGCTTCACATACGACCCATAACGATGAAACCAAAATCCAGGGTAGAGTGGTTGAGTGAATGTAGTCTGGACTCTGTGCAGGAGGGTCATTGTGTCAGAGATGCTGTAGAAGGCCAGAGTTCCTGCCCTGTGATCCACATACACTCCTATTCTGGAGCTGGCCACTAGAGGGAGACTAGTCTGTTTATCATTGTGCTTGAAAGTGGAGCTGGAGCTGCACAGCATCAGACTCCAGGACTGATTATTACGTCCAAACCCACACTCACCTCCTCCTTTCCTGCTGATGCTTTTATATGAGACTGATATATAAACCAAACCACTCCACTCCACCTCACAGTAGCAGCGTCCAGACACACCCTCTCTACACAACACCTGCAAACACCTATCAAATCTCTCTGGATGATCAGGATATGACTGGGACTCAGCTCTTAACTCCACCCTCCTGTTCCCCTCAGACAGATGGAGGAGTCTGTATGCTGTGTTTGGATCCAGTGTGAAGTGACAGGAATCTGATGGAGGGGAGAAAAGAACAAATGTGTTGTAAGTTGGGCATGTAAGAGTGTGTTGCTGATATGTGGATTTATGTGTTCTCTCATGAGAGGGAATATTTTACAGATAATGTAAGTGAGGCTGTAGATCTCTGCATGGAAACACACACACACATACACACACACACACACACACACACGCGTGCGCAAGGCTGCTCACAAGAGAATATTGTGTGAATTTGGAAGTTGTGTGTAAGAGAGAACTGGATGACTGTGTTTAAATGTGTGTGTGTGTGTGTGTGTGTGTGTGTGTGAGTGTGTGTGGGCTGGCTGAGATATCAGCAGGGTGTGATGATGCGACTAGTGCAGCTTGCTAAGCGAGCCATTGCATGTAGGGATGCCTGCAATTTCCCTCCTTAAGCTACTGCCGCTGGCCACCCCAGGTGGGGTCCAGGAAGCAACTGGTAAGTCTTCTGTGGTCAGTACATAGCCTCTCTCCCGCCAAGACTCTCACTATGCCTCCACGTGGCAGCCCGCGGTAACTGGGGCCCTGCGACCCCAGGCTGAATTAGTGGGAGATCTCGGAGCTGCAGTGGTCCCTAGAGGCGTTCACGCCAACCACTGCCCCACTGCCACGTGGGTGAACCTTGGGAGGTATGATGGCTAAGGGAGTAAACCCTGATCACAAATCTGCAATTGGGGACAGGCAACAGGCGGAACCCAGCAGACGGGACTACCGGCAATCCCCTGCAGCTCGAACCAGAATGAAGGTTGTCGTGAGTTTCTCATGCCACTGGAAGCTATTTTGGATGAGTGAAGATGGTGGGTGTGTGGACTGCGCACCCAAACCACCTTAAACATTTTCCTTGCGCAAGCTTCTCTTGCTCTACCCAACCCTATCCCCACCCCCTATCCCACCAACCCAAAAGCCCTGTGGCGACATGGAATGGCGGCAGGCACAGGCCAAGGATGTGGCTGGAAGTGTCTAGTCAAACCATGCACACAGGCGGCAATGGAGTGATGGTCGTTGTGCTTGCGGGACGGGGCAGCGCAGCACCTCGGCAGCTTTCATTGTGTCTGAGCAGACCCACACTGCTCACCCCTGACGGGGAAGGACCTGGAAAAGGTGGTCCAAAAATTGTCTGCTCCCCAAACTCCGGGTGGCCAACCGCAGCCATCGGAGCATCCCTTATGCGGTCGAAAAACAAGGAAAAACATAAACCTACACATCGCCACATGGAATGTTCGCACTCTTCTGGATCTAGCTGAATCAACCAACAGGCCACACCGAAGGACCGCTCTTGTAGCCCTTGAGCTTGCAAGATACAACATTGACATTGCAGCACTCGGTGAGACCAGGCTTCATGGTGAGGATTCCCTGACAGAGACTGGTGCAGGCTACACCTTCTTCTGGAAGGGGGTTCCTGAAGGCACATGCCGCAACCACGGAGTGGGCTTTGCTGTGAAGACAAAACTCCTGCAACACATTCCCGAGTCCCCTATAGGCATCAATGAAAGGCTAATGACATGGCGCATTCCTCTTGCAAAGAAACGCTATGCCACTCTCATCAGTGCCTACGCACCAATCTTGGATGCTGAACCCAACACCAAAGAAAACTTCTATAGAAATCTTGACAAAATCATCCAGAAAACCCCAGCCACCGACAAACTTCTACTCATGGGCGACTTCAATGCCAGGGTGGGCACAGAGCACCATATCTGGAATAAGATCATAGGACAGCACGGAGTAGGAAAAATGAACAGCAACGGGCACCGACTACTATCTCTCTGTGCAGAACATCAACTGCTCATCACAAACACCATCTTTCAGATGAAGAACAGGCTCAAAACTACTTGGCAACACCCCAGATCCAAACACTGGCATCTCCTGGATTATATCATTGTCCGTCAAAGGGACAGGCAGGATGTAATGATCACCAGAGCCATGCGAGGGGCTGAATGCTGGACTGACCACCTCTTGGTCAGATCCAAACTTCGCCTGGGCATCCCCCCTTGTCGCCCAAAGATGTCCCCTAGCAGGAGACTCAATTCTGCAGCACTCAATAACTCCAAAACCATTGACAACCTTCGCCGACTTCTTGCATGCAACCTTGTCCATGTTCCAGAGGATGCGGATTCCAGTGACTGGCCAACCTTGTCTGCAGCCATCCATTCTGCAGCCTCAGAAGCTCTGGGCACAAGCAAGAAGCAACACCAGGACTGGTTTGACAGTAACTCTGCCCATATCCAATCAGTCCTACAAGAGAAACAAAAAGCCCACAAAGCGCTCCTCTCCAACCCAGGATCCCCCAGCCTGAAATTAAACTTCACCAAGGCTAAGGCTAAAACACAACAGGCCCTACGGGCCATGGAAGATGCCTGGTGGATGCAGAAGGCCCAAGAAATTCAACATCTTGCTGACTGCAACAACACACAGGGCTTCTATGAGGCCATCAAAGCCTTATATGGACCAAGGAAGCAGACCTTCAACCCTGTCCGGTCTGCAGATGGAAGCCTCCTCAAGGATCGTCAAGAGATCCTTGACCGCTGGGCCAATCACTTTGAAAGTCTCCTGAACCACACAAACCCAGTTGACCAAAATACCATTGACAAACTGCCAGACCAACCACAAATGCTACATATGGACACCCTGCCAAACTTCACAGAAACCTGGAAAGCCATCAGGAGCTTAAAAAACAACAAAAGCCCAGGACCTGACGGCATCCCAGCTGAAGTACTCAAGCTTGGAGGTTATCTCCTCACACGTCGTCTACACCACCTTATCTGCCACATCTGGAAATCTGAGAAACTACCCCAGGAGTGGAAGGATGCCAACATCACCGTCCTCTACAAACAGAAAGGGGACAGAGCAGACTGCGGCAACAGTCGAGGAATCTCCCTCCTCTCCACAGCAGGGAAAGTGCTTGCCAAGATCATGATCAACCGGCTGGTGGAACACATTTCAGAATGTACTCTCCCGGAAACACAATGTGGTTTCCGAAAGTCCAGATCCACAACTGACATGATCTTTGTGCTGCGGCAACTACTTGAAAAAAGTAGAGAGCAGCACAGAGACCTATATATTGCTTTTATTGACCTCAGCAAAGCCTTTGACACCATAAGCCGTGAGATGCTCTGGAAACAGCTTCACAAACTTGGTGTGCCACCTAAGTTCCTGTCCATCCTGCAGCAATTGCATGATGGTATGCAAGCCAGAGTTCTCATGGGAGGGCTCCAGTCAGAGCCTTTTGAGGTCAATGTTGGGGTGAAGCAAGGCTGTGTCTTGGCGCCAGTTCTCTTCAACCTCCTGCTCTCAGCAATCACCCGCCTCTTCCATCATGCCATGAAGGACAGTGCTGGTGTTCAACTGGAATACCGTCTTGACGGCAGCCTATTCAACATTCGACGGCTCCAGGCCCACACCAAGACTACAACCTGTCAGATCCATGAGCTCCAGTATGCAGATGACTGTGCTATCCTGGCACACAGTCCAAACTCCATGCAGAACGCTCTAGACACCATCTCCAGCTTATATCAATCTTTTGGTCTTCAAGTCAACATCAAGAAAACTGAGGTCATGGCTCTGCTCTCTACCAACTCCTCCTCACCTCCCAGCTTCCATATCAGTGGGAAACCACTCAGCCTAGTACAGCAATTCACTTACCTTGGCTCCACAATATCACCAGACTGCTCCCTCGACTGTGAAATAAACTACCGGATAAATAAAGCCTCTTCAGCCTTTGGGCGCCTCCGCAAAAGGGTGTTTGACAACAACAACCTGAAGATCAGTACAAAGGTCTCAGTGTACAACGCAGTCTGTGTCTCCACCCTGCTCTATGGGGCAGAGACATGGACTCCATACAGACGCCACATAAATAGCCTGGAGACGTTTCACATCAGGTGCCTACAAAAAATACTCAGCCTGTCTTGGGAAGACCGAATCCCACACACGGACATCTTATCTTCAACCAACACCATCAGCATGGAAGCAGCTTTGGCAAATAAACATCTACGTTGGGTCGGCCACACCATTCGTATGCCCTGCTACCGCCTCCCACGCCAAACCCTCTATGGCCAGCTATACAACTCCAAACGCTCTGCTGGCGGTCAGAAAAGGCGCTTCAAAGACTTCACAAAGGAACTTTTGAAGCGCTGCAACATCAACCCAGAACACCTTGAGTCTCTAGCTCTTACCAGACCATCCTGGCAGGCTACCTGCATTAAGGCGAGAGAAGAAATAAATGACATCTTCCTTCAAAGAAGGACTGAAAGACGAGCCAGAAGACACCAGCGGGCAGACGGCATCCTCCCAACATCAGGCCATGTCTGCCTCACCTGTGGGCGTGTATGTGGCTCCCGCATTGGCCTCCACAGCCACATGAGGTGGCACCAGCGCCAACAGCGATGACCCCCCCTCCCTACCCAACCCCACCCCCTGGAGCAAGCGTCGTCATCATCGGACACGATGGACAGCTAAGAGTGTGTGTGTGTGTGTGTGTGTGTTTGTAAAGGAGGCCAACTAGCTCGGCTAGCTTGGTGGTAGTATGTGTAAATCCTCATCACCCAAAACCATGGGCGCTTCTAACGGCTGAGTTAGAAACTCAGGCTTTTAGCTCAGTTGGTTAGAGCGTCCCACTCCCACGCCGGGAGTTCATAGCTTGAGGGGTAGCGGGTACGAGACCCGTGTGAGGTGTAGACCGCCACCGGCTACGGGTGTGTGTGTGTTTATGAATGTGTTTGTATGTGTGTGCACACATGCACACGAGAGAATATTGTGTGAATTGGGGTGTGTGTGTAAGAGAGAACAAGATGACTGTGTGTGTGTGTGTGTGTGTGTGTGTGTGTGTGTGTGTGTGTGTGTGTTTGTATTTGTATCTTTGTGTGTGTGAGTGTGTGTGCATGTGTGGAACAGAGTGAGGGAGAGAGACAGATTTACTATGTTATTTTATGCAAACCTTGCACATGTACCTGTGTGCGTGTGTGTGTGTGTGTTTGTGTGTGTGTGTGTGTGTGTGTGTGCATACGCAGCTTACACTGTAAGAATTCCTCTCTGGTCTTTGGTTCAGGACAAACAGCCTGTATATGAGATACTGAAACAGACAGAACCACAATAAAATCAGATGTCAGATGGAGAATTAAAGGTGAAATCCTCACAAACATTCCTTTGAACATTTGTGTACATAAACTTCTGTTGTCTCCATCTGTGAAAAATAACCTGAATCTTTATAACATTCATGAGTGATGTTTTATAATCTCTCTGAAAGTCAGATTTGACTAAAAATAGAGAGGGGGGGGGGGGCTTCAGGTCTTTACTCGCAGCTCAGTCTGGCTACTCTCCATTGATGAGAATTTGGAGCAGCTTGCCAAACAAACGAACCAATCAGTGCTGGCTTTGAGGCGGGTTGAGGTGTGCCGCAACGAGAAGCAGGTCTAAAGAACATGTACGTATGTTAGTACATCATATGCTTCATTGGTCTGATTGGTTGAGTTAGCCCGTCTATCACCAACATAGGTTGTGATAGACAGATGTCTTATCCAATCAGCCAAAAATAAACTAATGAAAACGAAACTAACGAACCAGGGAGCAAGTGTGTGTGTGTGTGTGTGTGTGTGAGAGAGAGAGAGACAGACAGACAGACAGAGAGAGAGGCAAAGAGACTCACATTCTAAAGACGGGAAGATCTGACGTTTCCCTATTGTGACAGTGACACAGAAAATACATCCAGCGAGAATGAAGCATAAATACAAATTTGTCACATCAAAGTCATAGTATTTCATGACTGAATCAATTACAGATATTTGTCCAACCTGCTGCAGATGATATTATGTCTTTTTCTTGTTTGCAGATGTCATCCAGTTGTTTCTGCAGCTGCATCTTCAGTGCTGACACTGATTTCTTCACAGCCTCAAAAGAGATGTTTTGGTTGAAGGTCATGGTGGGAACATCTTTAGAGTGAGGAGATTCTCTGACTGACTGGAAACTCTATGGACAGAAACATACAAAAGGGGAGAGAACCCAGTTAGTCAAGATTGTGTATTTCCAATGGCTGCTGACATAATGGTGAGAAATACAAATATAACCTAAATGTTTAAATGTTATGTTAAAATAATATGCTTAATGTACATTATTACTCTCTGTAAGTGTACCAATATTATTTTGTATACAACTATGAAAAAGATTTATATCAAAGATATCTGATATAACTTTTACATGCCAAACAGTATATTCTACAGTGTGATGTCAACAGTGATGTCACCTTGAGGAAATGGATGTGATCCTCTGTGTGTGAAAGCTGCTCCAGCTCAGCATCTCTCCTCTTCAGCTCAGCAATCTCCTGCTCCAGTCTCTTCAGGAGTCCTTCAGCCCGACTCACCTCAGCCTTCTCCTGAGCTCTGATCAGCTCTGTCACCTCAGAGCGTCTTCTCTCAATGGAGCGGATCATCTCAGTAAAGATCCTCTCACTGTCCTCCACTGCTGTCTGTGCAGAGCTCTGATAGGAGACACACAAAGAGGAGGACAGGAGACACACAGAGGGAGGTGAAGCTCAAAAGGGTTTCATAGTTTTGTGGCGTAAAGATGGCAGGTGAAGCAGTTACTCACTGAGCTCACAACAGTTCTAGTTAAAGGTGGAACTTCTGCATTTAAATTACACCCATGTGTAATTTATCAAAAAATGATAATCCTATTCCTAATTTGCCTTTTCTAGCAAATTATACTGTACATGTTGTGATCTAATCACATTGACACAAAAGCCAGAATCAGAACAATAAGAGAGAGTTGAGTCTTCCATCAGTCAGCTCTTGTTTTGTCATTTCTCACCTTGAGAGTCTCCACAGCCTTCCTCAGCTCCTGCAGCTCCTTCTCTCTCTCCTGGATTCTCTGCTGGAATCTCCTCTGGGTCTGACACAACTCTTTCTATTCGCAATAAACACACATACTTCATGATCTCTAATCTTGTAGAATTGGATACCACTAACAGAAAATAGATTGTATTTCCATGATTTATTTTCAGTGAAGTTCCTTCAATAGAGGGTTAATCTCATTAAACATGAGTGATGTTTGGCTCAGAAGTGAAAGCTTTATGATATGTTCTTTCAGGAAGACTGAGTAGTTTCCTCATGCATAGCTTGCCCAATCACACTCACTCACCTGACTTTTATAGACCTGTCTAAATTATCTTTCTGCTCTAGACGCCGGCATTCCTCCCTCCCCACTACCACCATGGGTCCCTGTCCTGTCCGTGGGCTCCGCCCCTAGCAGCTAATAAAATCAGGATCTGCTGGGTTAAGATTTTTCCTGGACTTTGGAAAGGGCCTACGCCAAAGACTTTTCTGTTTGAATTACTTTCTCTATTCTGTAAATTCATTAAATATTTTCATTCTGTTCTCAGAGTATTTCGGGTAGAACTTGTAAAACATCACATCTGAAATGTTATCATGTTGAGATTGAAGCTGCTTGTGAATATTTGACAGATTTTATGCAGCAGATTTTATGCAGCAGAAAATTTGCACTTTTCTGTTTATTGAAGTGGTTTTATTTATAAGTGTCTTGCTTATTTGTTTCTTTGGAATTGCCAACGTTCAACATGTCAACGAGCACCTTCAAATCACCCTTCATCCTTTCCAACCTTTTCTAAATATCTGAACACCAGCCCTTTCACAATTCTACATAATAACAGAAATCTATATAAATAATTCAAGCACTCACATGTTTATCAGTCCGTTCTTCTAGAGCTGTGACTGTGTCGTGGCCTTTATGTTTGTCCATTGTACACAGGTAGCAGATGCAACTCTGATCAGTTCGACAAAATACTTCAATAACTTTGTTATGGCGGGAGCAGATCCTCTCCTGTAGCTGGCCTGTGGCATTGATCACTGAGTGTTTCCTACTTCGGTTAAGGTCATTGTGAGCTTTGAAGTGAGTTTCACAGTAAGACATCAGACAGTCTAAACAGGACTTGACAGCTTTGAGTTTTCTCCCAGTGCAGACGTCACACTCCACATCTCCAGGACCAGCAGTAGATACAGCAGCTGGTGCAGCTTGGATTCTGGTCCTCCCAAATCTCTCCACCATTTCAGCAATCAGAGGGTTTTTGTAGAGGACAGGTCTGGGAGTGAAGGTGTGTTTGCACAGGGGGCAGCTGTAGACTCCTTTCTGATCCTCCTGATCCCAGCAGCCATTAATGCACCTCATACAGAAATTATGTCCACAGGGAATAGCCACTGGGTCAGTCAGAAGATCCAGGCACACTGGACATGTGAAAGAGTCATCCTCTTTAATAGCCTCTGCCATTTTCTAGCACTTATCAACACCAAGCACACACTCTTTAGAAGACGGAACAGTGTGAGAATTCAGTTTCACTTCATCAGAAATATCAGGAAGACGACAGGTAAGGTGGGGATGGGGGAGTGGCCAATCACACACCTGTGTGTCTGAGTGAAAGACTGGAACTGGACTTGGATCAGGTTCACATTTAACATACTGTGAGTGAACTGAATAGTTTTGATTAAAGAGTTTAAATACATATTGTAGATGCATAATGTATTCATTTCTGTAAAACAATGCAGAATTTGAAATCAAGAATATTATTTCATATCCATTTTACTTTTCATATTTGATTTTTTTTTCATGAGTTTCACAGAAAATACACTGAATATTTGAATAGCGTGAGATTATAGTGTGTCTAATTCACACATCTGTTATCTCCCTCTCTGCTAGTTAGTTCCCCCTCAGAGTCTCATGCAGCAAGACCTCATGTAATCTGTGGCCCCAAGTGGAGCAACTGGATAGTTACACACACATGTGTCTCCATCT
>JAODXP020000025.1:31044877-31049877 GCA_027497455.2 Sardinella longiceps
AGAACTACTACACTACCCATCATCCCGCAGAACTACTACACTACCCATCATCCCGCAGAACTACAACAATACCCATCATCCCGCAGTGTATAACAGCACAAGAAACTACAACACTACCCATCATCCCGCAGAACTACTACACTACCCATCATCCCGCAGAACTACTACACTACCCATCATCCCGCAGAACTACAACAATACCCATCATCCCGCAGTGTATAACGGCACAAGAAACTACAACACTACCCATCATCCCGCAGAACTACTACACTACCCATCATCCCGCAGAACTACTACACTACCCATCATCCCGCAGAACTACTACACTACCCATCATCCCGCAGTGTATAACGGCACTTTCCTTTGGAGGAGATTCCTGTTGCTAGGGATTCTCGTTGCTAGGGAATCTGTTTTTTTCACAAAGCAGCAATCCCATAGGTCCATGAGGTCCAGAGAACATGGCGCCAGGAATGCGGAAATGTTCATGTTTTTGTTCAGGTTCTTTGTCCACATTTTTACTCAGAATGGAAAGTTATATGTCATCACCCACCCCCTAGCTGGCTAGACCGAGTGAAGGCGCTTTCAAACCGGAGTTTTCGAAACGTCAATGGCAATAATAAAAGGACAGCATATTTCCTGAAACCTTAGGCGATTTTTTGGTCTGGGCTTTCATGGCACAGTATTGCGCCCGGACATCACCAACCTCGAGTCAAGATAACACAACACAACTATTTTTGGGGCTTTTTTGCCTTTAATCTGATAGGACAGCATAGAGATGGACAGAAACAAGTGGGAGAGAGAGATGGGGTGGGGTGGGATCAGGAAATTACCTCGGGTCGGACTCGAACTTGGGTCCTCGGAGTCGTGGTCTGACGCTCTAGCCCACTGAGCCACGGCGCCCCCAACAAAACATTTTCAATAAACGTTGTATACAAACTGTAGCAAAATGTTTCAAAACATTGCATAGCGCCCTCTAGAGAGGAAACGATTGCACGCAGTGAAACAATGTGAAAGCGGATGATGAAATCAGGCTAACGACCCAGACATCGTCAACCTTGAGTTCAAGATAAAACATTGGGTAGCACTTTATAATAAGGGTCCTCTATAAATGGTTATTAAATAGCTTATTAACATCAGTAAGTAGTTATTTAACTGTTAATAGATAACAGTTAACAGTTACATAACGGTAATTAACAGACATTTTACAGCATAATTAGTAAGTTAGTAAGCTAACAGTTAGTTTACAGTTTGTTATGGCTAAATTAAAAATTGGTAAAACTTGATGGAATTTATTCATCTTATTGATTGTGTAACTGCACAGTCAGTGGTCTAGTGATGGCATAGGACCCAGTGTAACTGCACGGTGCTACACACAGTGAAGTGTGTGTGTGTGTGTGTGTGTGTGTGGGTGTCCCACCCCCCGGAGCAAGAGTCGTCATCATCGGACACGATGGACAGCTAAGAGTGTGTAACTGCACAGTCAGTGTCTATTAGTGATGGCATAGGGCCCAGTGTAACTGTACAGTGTGTGTGTGTGTGTGTGTGTGTGTGTGTGTGTGTGTAACTACACAGTCAGTGTCTATTAGTGATGGCATAGGGCCCAGTGTAACTGCACAGTGTGTGTGTGTGTGTGTGTGTGTGTGTGTGTGTGTGTGTGTAACTACACAGTCAGTGTCTATTAGTGATGGCATAGGGCCCAGTGTAACTGCACAGTGTGTGTGTGTGTGTGTGTGTGTGTGTGTGTAACTACACAGTCAGTGTCTATTAGTGATGGCATAGGGCCCAGTGTAACTGTACAGTGTGTGTGTGTGTGTGTGTGTGTGTGTGTGTGTGTGTGTGTGTAACTGCACAGTCAGTGTCTATTAGTGATGGTTTAGACATAGTAGCACAAGTAACCCTACAGATTATTGTCCGACCGTATAAGATAGGCGAGTATGTGTGTGTGTGTGTGTGTGTGTGTGTGTGTGTGTGTATGCATTTGTATGGCTGTCATAGTAGCACGAGTATAGAATATTGTCTGTTAGATAGTAGGTGAGTGAGTGTGTGTGTGTGTGTGTGTGCGTGTGTGAGAGTGTATGTGTGAGTGAGTGTGTGTGTGTGTGTGTGTGTGTGTGTGTGTGTATAATAGGCGAGTCCAAGCATTAGTTTGTATGGCTGTCAATCAGATGGAAGAATCAGTGGATAAAGCAGACATGTCTCTGTGTGTGTGTCTGTTCCTAGTATGTATGTATGTATGTATGGGAGTGTGTGTGTGTGTGTGTGTGTGTGTGTGTGTGTGTGTGTGTGTGTGTGTGTGTGTGTGTGTATTTGGTAATGTGACTCCCGTTGGACCTCGTGAGGAGTTGCAGCTGAAAGCAGACACAGCTGAGAAAAGTGTGTCAACTCTCCGACACACACACACACACACACACACCAGCACTGCGTCTGCCTGCCTGTCTGTCTGTCCACTCAGTGTGTGTGTGTGTGTGTGTGTGTGTGTGTGTGTCTGTCTGTCTGTCTTTGCATGTGTGTATGACTATTTTCTATGAGGGTATGGTGTTTTTTGCTTATGAGGATGCCTGTGTGTGTGTGTATGTGTGTGTGTGTGTGTGGCTAGGAGAGAGGCGTTTGGGTCTGAGAGACTTATTAAATATGTGGTCTGTGTGTATGGTGTGTGTTCTTGTATAAGTGTGTGTGTGTGTGTGTGTGTGTGTGTGTGTGTGTGTGCATTATTTGTACTCACGGTTGTCTTCTTCAGTAAGTTCTGTATGCTAAGAGAGAAGAGGTGGTCTACTGTCAGCAGAACAACACTGCAGTCCACTCCCTCAGACAAACACACACACACACACACACACACACACACACACACACACACACACGCGCACACACACATGCAGCTGTCTGCACACACACCCAGTCCCTCCCCTTCTATGCTCAGCTGTCTGGTTCAGCCCTTAGCTCTTAAAGAAACAGTCTCTCTCTCTCTCTCTCTCTCTCTCTCTCTCTCTCTCTCTCTCTCTCTCTCTCTCTCTCTTAATCACTGACATTCTTAAAGAAACAGACCTCCACTGATAATCTCTCTCTCTCTCTCTCTCTCTCTCTCTCTCTCTCTCTCTCTCTCTCTCTATCACTGACATTCTCCCTCAGGTTTTCGTCTTTTTTGTCCTCAACGCTGCCTTCAGTGCACTACGTCCACATTTAGGGTTAGGGTTGAGGGGTTAGGGTGAGGGTTGAGATTTAGGGTTGAGGGGTTAGGGTTGAGGGGTTAGGGTTAGGGTGAGGGGTTAGGATGAGGGGTTAGGGTTAGGGTTAGGGTTAGGGTTGAGGGGTTAGGGTTGAGGGGTTAGGGTTGAGGGGTTAGGGTGAGGTTTATTAAGTGGCCAAAAAGAGGAAGATGTCTTTTCAAGGGTGAGGTTGTTTCAGATCCAAAAACATGCTGATATGACGGAACCTGTGAGTGCAGCGAAGTACAGTCAAGAAACTGTAGAACAATCATTGTCCAAAGTACCACCAGTCAGACAGTCAACTGTGAGCTGCAAGCCAAGGAAGACATGCAGAACCCAGTCTACAGGCTAATGTTGGTTAGGAATCTGTGATCTGTTTGTCTCCTCTACAGCTATCTGAAGAATACAGGGTTATTTCACAGAATATAGATTTACGGACTGCAATATTTTTATTATTTTCAATTATTTGTTTGTTTTATTATTGTCGTTTTGGGAGCGGTAGACTCCTGAATCAGACTCCATTCCGGCCCAGTCCAGCAGGTGGCGGTAATGTTCCATAAAGAATGGTTACCTTGCCAACCGCCAGTGAAGAAGAAGCACACAGGAAGTATTTCAACATGTAAACACAGCAGTAGCCTCTCAATGCCTGAACCATAGAGAGATTTCTGTGCACTTTTCTGTACCGTTCTGCACATTATATGCGCTAAGCAGAGTACGGAACATAAGAATTAATAAGGTGATTGACTTCATAGTCGAGTTTTAAACTCTCGGTACTCGTGCAGGTTTACTCGGTTTGGCCTGTGCTTGTAGGTGACAGTGCGCGTGTGTTTGACACTCGGTAAGGTTAGCTTTAGCGCGAGAAGATGACCGCTATCCTCCCGCGGATTGAGCAGCTGTCCGCGCGTGTCGTGCGGATCCTTGGCTGCAACCCGGGACCGATGACCTTACAGGGCACGAACACGTACCTGGTGGGCACGGGGAAACGGTGAGTGACTAGCGTTAACGGACTTGGTGACGTTAACTGACTCTCTCTCTCTCTGTCGGTCTCTGACGCGGTCACGTATCTGTCACTCACTCAGGACAAGCTCTCGTTACATCTTATCGCAGCTTTAAAGCCGAGAATTTCATTTTGAAGTGTTGTTGTTGTTGTTGTTGTTGTTGCTGCTGCTGTTGTTGTTGTTGTTGTTGTTGTTGTTGTAATGAGTTTATGCATATAGACTGTATAAAGTCAATAGAGTTTATAGAGTAACGTTAGGCTAAGAAAAAAGTTTGGTGGAGCGGAGTGCTGCTGGTTTCCCTGAACAAACAGTTTGTAGGGAACTTCAAATTATAACGTTATTTAACCAGTTAATCCATGAGGAAAATCTTTTTTAGTAATGGCTAAAACATTAAACAAACTGAACCATGTCGGTCTTAGCCTCACACACCCTGATGAACGCTGCAAGGCTGGTAACGTTACACTGCTGCTTGATGTTAACCTGACAAACCGCTGGAATGCATTGCGTGTGTGTGTGTGTGTGTGTGTGTGAGAGCAGAGAGAGAGCAGGCGTGTGTTAATAGACACAGGAGAGCCCTCTGTCCCGGAGTACATTGTTTGTGTGTGTGTGTGTGTGTGTGTGTGTGTGTGTGTGTGTGTGTGTGTGAGCAGGCGTGTGTTAATAGACACAGGAGAGCCTTCTGTTCCGGAGTACATTATTTGTGTGTGTGTGTGTGTGTGTGTGTGTGTGTGTGTGTGTGTGCAGGCGTGTGTTAATAGACACAGGAGAGCCCTCAGTCCCGGAGTACATTATTTGTGTG
>JAODXP020000025.1:31057377-31062377 GCA_027497455.2 Sardinella longiceps
ATCATCTAGCATTTCCATTCTCAGTGCTGCCGTCAAAACGTAGCAAAATGACACAATTTAGCGCTGTTTTAAGAGAGAAACAATGACCGAAAACGTGATACGAACCGAACCGTGAATTCTGTGAACCGTCCCAGCCCTAAAACACACACCTTGACCAACTCAACAGAGCTGGTCAAGATCGTTTACTAGGAAAAACACACACTTGAATGCCTTCTACAAGTGTGTGTGTGTGTGTGTGTGTAGGACACTCCAGAGCATCTCCACAGGGCTGCAGAGGTGAATCTGACTCACCATCTGAAGAAACTTCAGAAGGACGGGCACGTTACAGCAGGTGAGTCTCTCACACACACACACGTTACAGCAGGTGAGTCTCTCTCTCACACACACACACACACACACACACACACACACACACACACACGTTACAGCAGGTGAGTCTCACACACACATACACACATTACAGTAGGTGAGTCTCTCTCACACACACACACACACACACGTTATAACAGGTGAGTCTCTCACACACACAAACAAACAAACACACACACACGCGTTACAGCAGGTGAGTCTCACACATATACACACACACACACACACACATATACACACACACACACACAAACACGTTACAGCAGGTGAGTCATCATCACCTTCATCACCGTCATCACCATTATCAGACCCAGGGTGTTAGCGGCTAGTGCTGCTCACCCCGTGGTGTCCGTTGGTATTCCAAAATAATTATTGTAGGCTCACTTGAAACATTTTGATGAAATTGGGTTACATATGTGGGTAAAAGCGTTTTGGTCTTAGTGCTTGTGTTTTCCTTGTCCAGCGACCCAAATTTTAGCTGTAGCTTAGCATAGGCACTGGAATGTAAGGAAGCCAAAGAGTTTTCTATGCCTATGCTAAGCTAAAGCAAAAAAAAGGCTAAAATTGAGATTGCCAAACCAGGCATGTACTGAGAGCAAAATGCTTTTACCCACTTATGTTGTAACTGCAGCTAAGGGGGTGAATAGGTGGAGTATTCCTTTAAGCTTTTCAATCAGATCAGTCACTTGCTGCTGAGAGAACTGATACAGGAGACAACAATTAACTTTGAATGAACTCTAAATTTCTTCAATCTGCATCACACAGCCTTTCATCCTGGCACCATTGCCATATATATGAAACTTATAGATTTGAACCCCCCCCCCACACACACACACACACACACACACAAACACCGATCATCACCATCACCATCATAATCATCATCACCACTCTGGCCCAGGGGTCCATTATTCAAAAGCATTTACTAGTTGCTAAGTTACTACATAGTTACTAGTTGCTAAGTTACTACATAGGTGCTAGTTGCTAAGTTACTACATAGGTGCTAGTTGCTAAGTTACTACATAGGTGCTAGTTGCTAAGTTACTACATAGTTGCTAGTTACTAAGTTACTACATAGTTGCTAGTTATTAAGTTACTACATAGTTGCTAGTTATTAAGTTACTACAAAGTTACTAGTTATTAAGTTACTACATAGTTACTAGTTACTAAGTTACTACATAGTTACTAGTTGCTAAGTTACTACATAGGTGCTAGTTGCTAAGTTACTACATAGGTGCTAGTTGCTAAGTTACTACATAGGTGCTAGTTGCTATGTTACTACATAGTTGCTAGTTACTAAGTTACTACATAGTTGCTAGTTATTAAGTTACTACATAGTTACTAGTTATTAAGTTACTACAAAGTTACTAGTTATTAAGTTACTACATAGTTACTAGTTGCTAAGTTACTACATAGTTACTAGTTGCTAAGTTACTACATAGTTGCTAAGTTACTACATAGTTGCTAGTTACTAAGTTACTACATAGTTGCTAAGTTACTACATAGTTACTAGTTGCTAAGTTACTACATAGTTGCTAGTTGCTAAGTTACTACATAGTTGCTAGTTACTAAGTTACTACATAGTTGCTAAGTTACTACATAGTTACTAGATATTAAGTTACTACATAGTTACTAGTTACTAAGTTACTGCATAGTTACTAAGTTACTACATAGTTACTAATTACTAAATGACTACAGTGAAATTTCCCATTGCCAACTAAAAGTTGCTAACTGTTTAGTAGACGCTATTTGCTTTTGGGAAACGGACGTCTAATCTCCATCATTATCATCACTGCATAACAAACTGACACACACACACACACACACACACACACACACACACACACAATGATCAGTAGCCAATTGTTCATTTTCATCTTTATCTCTCTTCAGTGGAGACCCGATGGAAGAGTAACCTTTGACCTTTGAACTGTGAGCATGAGCAGACTCAGCTGAACCAGAGGGCACGCGCGCACACACACACACACACACACACACATGACTGCAGCAGTAGACTCAGCTGGACCAGAACACCTCTGGACAAAGGCCTGAACATGAATGAGTTGACAAACTAATGAATGAACTAATAATGAACGGATGAATGAATGAATGAATGAATGCATAAGCAAGGAGATGTGTAAACCAATCACTGAGTGCTTTAATTGGATATATTTGTATATTAATCTGTTTGCATTACTGGTAAATTTGTATATTAATCTGTTTGCATTACTGATAAATCTTCATGCTGTGTGTTAAATTAGTCTTGTTTAATAAATGTATTGATTTTACATTGTCATGTCTGCCCTATTTTGATGTCTGATGTAAGCAAAAACTATAAGACACACACACACACACACACACACACACACACACACACACACACACACACTTTGGTAGGAGATACATTTGATAAAGTAAAATCTATAAGGCATATCTTTGGTAGGAAATACATTTGATAAAAAGCAAAATCTATAAGGCATATCTTTGGTAGGAAATACATTTGATAAAAAGCAAAATCTATAAGGCATATCTTTGGTAGGAAATACATTTGATAAAGTAAAATCTATAAGGCATATCTTTGGTAGGAAACAAGTGAGACGAAAAAGACTGCGGGTAATCAAAAGGAAGTTCATCCACTATCTGTGGTAGCCATGTTTGTGGTAGAATACACACACACACACACACACACACACACCATAAAAGCCCACTCTGGCATCCTGCAGCACAGATAAACACTGCACTGCATACACACACACACACACTGCACTCTTTTCTGGGGGGGAAACACACACACAAACACACACACACTACTCTTTCTGGGGGGCAAACACACACACTCACACTGCATTCTCTTTTGGGGGCAAACACACAGAGACTGCATTTTTCTCTGGGGTCACACACACACACACACACACACACACACACACACACACACACAGTAGGCCTACTCTCCTCTGGGAGCAAGCAAACATGATCTATAAGCATTTATTTATTGCAGTAAAAGTTAACTGTAGAAATGCAACTTGGTTATTAAAATGATTGCAAATGTGTTTTTTCAGGGTCCCATTTACCAGAGAAATGAAGCCTTTGCTGAATGTTAATAATTCAAATATCGTGTTTTTTTTCTGATGGTTTAGTAGGACTTCATGTAAGGGTTTAAATGCCCACATTCCGGAAACCGGAAGCGCTTGAGTGTTTTCACCAACCCAACCCGTTAAGCCAAGCAGCGCAGCATCTGGTTGCTGAGTGCAGGAGGATAAAAACTAGACTGTAAACATTTACCGTAAGTTCTCACAGAATCTCGCGGGTATTTGTTACAGCTACAATAACCAAATAAAAACAATGGTAGATAATTTAAGTAGTAATAATTTAATTATTATTTCTTAAGAATTTTAAAAATGTTTTTAGATCGTTTAGAGGTATATATAAGTGGGTCATTTCGTTTGGCATTGTTACTAGTCAACTGTCATAACGGCGAGATTTCCGGCCGTCAGAGTTTACCCTCTAGTCTTCACCAGTGCTGGAGCCCCCGTGAAGAGCGAATCGCATCTCCGCATCATCTGTGCGGTAGCGGCTAGCATGCGGCTAGCACTTAGAAACCTAGCCCCTTTCTAGTAAACAACGGGAGCAGTGCACCCATCTCCGCCGACAACAAGGACCTTTCGGGGGCACGGCGTTTTTCTACGCCCATGTTGAACGGGAATTATGGAATGAATTGATCTGAGGGTTTTGTAAATAGACAAGCTGTCTATGCACTTGAGAGCGACGCGTTTTTGAGGCGTAAGCGGAGTGATCTTCTTTATTATTGATGCATGCTAAAACCGAGGAGGCTGATAGCTAGCCAGCTAGCTCTCCTGGCTAACAGCCGCTTTGCGGCAGCAGCGGCAGTGTTTTTGTAATGTTCCAAGTGTTGATCGTGTAGTGGACACTTGTTCAGAAATACGTTTTCCCCCATAGAACTATTTAAAATATATATTTTTTATATTTTTCTCTTTCGGTGGGCCAGCGAATGTCTGATATTTTAAAAGAGCACTAAGTGTAACACCGTCTGCGTCTTCTCATCAGTAACGTTAAAGCCATCTTAATCCGTTATATGCCACATATGATAGCTAGATAATCTCATCTCTGTCCTGATAGCCCTTTTAGCTGTCGGTGCCGCACTGGTAGTTTGGCAGACGGTAACGGGGGTCTGTAACGGGACAGTATGCTGCGGGCCGCTCACGGAGGCAATCAAGCGACTCGCCGAGCAGGTGCGTGCGTGCGGTGCGTGCGTGCGACCCCCACTGCGCACTCCGAGAGCCTCTTCTTCTCCTCGAGCTCTGACCTCTGCGCGGCGATGTTTTGATAAAGGACGCCTCGAGACGGGACTACCGGACGGGATAGTTGGAGTTGGAGTTCGGGGGTGGCGCGTGTTTGAGTTCGGAAGGGATGCAGCAGCAGCAGCGGCCCCGGGGACCCCCGGAATCAGCAGTGGCCACGCGGCAGTGAGCGAGATAAAGAGACTCCGCTCTCGAGAGGGAGATAACGGCAGAGAGACACGAGAAAGCTCGGGGCCTTGCTCGCTAGCTTGCGCTGCTCGGGAACCCTGCTGCTCTGGTGTTGTTGTCGCGTGGCGTGGAAGCCATTTCTCA
>JAODXP020000025.1:31072377-31079877 GCA_027497455.2 Sardinella longiceps
AGGTACACACACACACACACACACACACACACACACACACACACACACACACCTTCATCACCGCCTGCGCCCAGCCCGCAGCCATCATTGTCACGCTCAGGTACACACACACACACACACACACACACACACACACACACACACACCTTCATCACCGCCTGTGCCCAGCCTGCAGCCATCATCGTCACACTCAGGTACACACACACACACACACACACACACACACCTACCACTATTGCACATGTGGTAGACATAGGACACAGGCTCATACATACTAAACCAGTCTTGTCAGTCAGTCAGACTGTATGTTTAGTGCCATCTTCCATGATGGTAATGTCTTTAAGTTATGTGGGTTATATATGTACTGTATGTAAGTATGCATGTATGTCTGTATGTATGTACTTGAGCCTGTGTCCTATGTCTACCACATGTGCAATAGTCTTTGATGTTATGTGTATGTCTGTATCTTAAACGAGCTAAATGAGTCTTGCTCAGGAACGCAAAAAGAATTTCAGTGCAAACTGACAAATAAAGTATTATCGTATTATCGTTCATCAACGCCTATGCCCAGCCCACAGCCACACACACACTCACACACACACACCTTCACACCTGTTCCCAACTGGCAGCCATCATCATCACTCTAAGGTACACACACACACTCTATCTCTCACACACACACACACACACACACACACACACACACACTATAACCCTACACTGACATTGTGTCTGTTTCTGTGTGTGTAGATCTGTGGATGAACAAAATAACACACACACACACACACACACAGGGAGCTATTGGTTTTACAATGAATCACAAGACTAAGACTAAGTAGCATCCGGTGGCGCGGTGCGGCTGCGACACGGGCACGAGAGTTGTTTGCTTGAGAGTTTGTTGTTTTATGTCCGTCTGTCCGTGAAGTTCGTTTAAGTTATGTTTACGTCTGGCAATGCATTGGGGAGGAAGATGTTGGGAATCATGTTGACGATTATCCTGATCATGGCTATTGTTTGTTCGGAATGCGCCGGCAACATTTCTCCGGGAGGGAGCGATCAGCTGTTACGGGCCTACGGGAGAGAGTGGCTACTATCCCTCAGGGCTGAAGCCAGGCCAGAGCCAGGCCTGCTGGAGCAAGTGCCGGTGGAACTACTGCGGCAACGAGCGACCAAGAGAGCGCGCAAACGGGGCAGGCGAGGCGGCATCAGGCACCGTCTTAAGCGGAGACGTGGGAAGTTACCACTTCCTTCTATTATTTTCAGCAACGTCCGATCGCTAAGGAATAAGATGGATGAGCTTCGACTGCACACAAGATTCTGCCATGAATATCGTGAGTCATGTCTTATGGTCTTCACGGAGACCTGGCTCCAGGAGGACTTTCCTGATCAGCTGGCACAGGTACAGGGGTTTTCAATGGTCAGAATGGACAGAGACGGTAATTCAGGGAAATCGAGGGGCGGCGGGGTCTGTGTTTACATTAAAGACTCTTGGTGTACGAATTATACCATAAAGGACAAAGCCTGTACTCCAGACGTAGAGATGTTATGCTTAAGCCTGAGACCTTTTTACCTACCCAGGGAATACGGGAATATTTTTGTTTGCGTAGCGTATGTCCCTCCGAGTGGGAACGCATCAAAAGCAGCTTCATTGATTGCGGACTGTGTTCATCAACAACTCTTGAATA
The DNA here is from genome assembly GCA_027497455.2 of Sardinella longiceps. Classification (NCBI taxonomy): domain Eukaryota; kingdom Metazoa; phylum Chordata; class Actinopteri; order Clupeiformes; family Clupeidae; genus Sardinella; species Sardinella longiceps. Next base: position 31,074,063 of record JAODXP020000025.1, read on the forward strand.
AACCCGACGCACCTATGTTTGTGCTAGGAGATTTTAACCATTGTAACCTGAACAGTACACTCCCTGGGTTCCAGCAATACGTAACAGGTGGCACTCAGCAAAAGCGTATCTTGGACAGATGTTACGGTAACATCGAGAACGCATATACGGCAGATTAGACGCCCCCTCTCTAATTCCGACCATAACACTATTCACCTAATCCCCATCTACAAGTAAGCACTAAAAAGAAGTAAACCTATCACTAAGACTGTAAGCGTGTGGGATGACGGGTATAAAGAGGAACTGAGCGGCTGCTTTCTAGCAACGGATTGGGACGTCTTTTACCAGGACAGTGATCTGGACAATACGGCAGAGGCAATATCTGCCTATATAAAGTTTTGTGTCGATACCGTCGTTCCAAAAAAGGACATAAAGATTTATCCCAATAATAAAAAGTACATAACACCGGATATCAAGAGCTGCATCAGAAGGAAAAAACATGCATTTCGTAATGGGGATACCATGGAACTGAAAGCGGCCCAATCGGAACTAAACGTAAAATTAAGGGAGGCTAAGGAGCAACATAGACTACGGGTCCAGGGAGAATTTGCTAATATGGACGCTAAAAAAATGTGGGATTGTGTGAAAGAGATTACTAACTTGAAGAATGGGAAAAGGGAATTGTATGTTTGCAATGAAGTGGAGAGGGCTAATGACCTTAATTTATTTTACACACGTTTTGAGACTGTCAGTGATGACGTTGACGATGGGAGTGACTTAGTCACTATCTGTGAGCAGGACAAAATAATAATTGACCCTAGTTTAGTTAGAAGGGCTTTCAGAGCACTAAATCAGAAGAAGGCCAGTGGTCCAGATGGGCTTTCCCCATTCATCTTGCGTGAATTTGCATCTGAGCTTACACCAGCTTGGTGTCCGCTATGTCAGTTAACGGTAGATACACACACGATCCCAGCTCAGTGGAAAAGGGCCATTATAATCCCAACCCCAAAAAAGCCTTGCCCAAAGGAGAACAATGATTACAGGCCCGTTGCATTGACTTCAGTAGTGATGAAGTCATTGGAGCGGATCATGATAGGTCTGTTAAACCGGCAAATTCAGCATCTCCGGGACCCCTACCAATTTGCTTATAGTGACGGTAGGAGTACCGGTGATGCCTATGTACTTTGTCACACCTTCTTCTAAAGCACCTAGATAACTCTAAGGCATACGCGCGTCTGCTATTCATGGATTTTAGTTCAGCTTTTAATACTATTCTGCCCTTATCTCTTTTAAGTAAAATGCAACATTTGGAGGTTAACTCATATGTGATCAGATGGTATCAGGCGTTCTTAAAGGACAGAACACAACAGGTCAGAGTTAATTCCACACTCTCTGACACCCTGACCATTAATACAGGTGTACCCTAAGGCTGTGTAAGCTCTCCTCTACTCTTTACATTATACACAAATGACTGCAGGAACCATAATTTAAACAATTACTTTATTAAATTCTCAGATGACACAGTTATTTTGAGTTTACTCACCCCAGACTCAGACATAAGGCTCTATCAGTCTGAGATAGATGGGGTGGTACAGTGGTGTGAGGCAAACAACCTTGTTCTGAATGTAGGTAAGACTAAGGAGATGGTTGTGGACCCTAGAGCCATTGGCAATCATAGCCCTATTCTGATTAATGGAGAGATGGTGGAGCAAGTAACATCTTACAAATATCTAGGAATCTTCCTTGACACTCAGCTGAAGTGGGCTCAGCATATGGAATTTCTGTGTGCTAGGATTAGTCAACGTCTACATTTTCTGCGGAGATTGAGGATCTTTGGGGTGGATAAGCACATAATGCTATCTTTCTATAGGGCATCCATTGAATCCATCATCCGCTATGGTATTATGGTCTGGTTTGGGAATTTGACTGTTAAACTGAAGGCACAATTGCAGGCCCTTGTAAAAAGGGCTGGGAAAATTATGGGGACAACACCGCCTGTCTCACTCCAAGACATATTTGAGGACACAGTGAGAAAGCAAGGCCTCAAAATAGTTGGTGATGTGAATCACATCCTGCATGAGGAGTATGCATTGATGCCCTCAGGTAGAAGATACAGGGTCTTAAACTGCAAAACAAACAGATATAAATGTTCTACTGTTCCCTTATCTATTAAACTGCTTAACAGTAGGTAAGGGTGAGTTGGGTAGATTATTTTGAGGAACAATCAGGCTGGGTAGGAGTGAGGATGTGTGTGTGAGTGAGTGAGTGAGTGGGTGTGTGTGTGGGGATGGAGTGATGTGCAATATTAGATGTGTTTGTGTGTGTGGGTGTGTGTGTGTATGTGTGGCGAGGAGGATGGTCTTGTGAAATGTGAAGTGAATGTGTATGGATGATAAGGAGGGTTATGTGCAATATTAAGGGTTGTGTGCAATATATGAGAATAAGTGCAATTTTAAGGGCTGTGTGCAATGAATGAGAGAGTATGTGCAATCTTTTAAGGGACTGTGTGCAATACTATGTTGGTGCAATATCATGGGTCAGCGTGCAATATAAGTGTATGTTGAAGATATGCAATGCATTTCTGTACTGGCCAACTTGGTGGCCTGGTTGACGGCAACTGTGTGACTGTGTGTGGGCATTGGCCCATAAGTGTTATATGTATATATGTTACTGGGTGTGTAACCCCTACCTCTCGACTGCCCAAGACGAATTTCTCTTCTGAGACAATAAAGGCTAATCTAATCTAACACACACACACACACACACACACACACACACACACACACACACACACACTGACATTGTGTCTGTTTCTGTGTGTGTAGATCTGTGGATGAACAAAATAACACACACACACACACACACACACACACACACACTGACATTGTGTCTGTTTCTGTGTGTGTAGATCTGTGGATGAACAGGAGCGGCCGTTTGCACTGGGGATGCAGTTTGTTCTTCTACGTACTCTTGGTGAGTCTGTGTGTGTGTGTGTGTGTGTGTGTGTGTGTGTGTGAGAGTGTGTGTGAGTGTACGTCAAAAGTCAAAGTCAAAGCGAACTTTATTGTCAATCGAACAGTGCATTGCAAGCAGACTGAAATTGCGTCTCTCAAAACTCAACAAGTTGTGCTGTGAGAACATCAGTGAGTGAGTGAGTGTGTGTGTGTGTGTGTGTGTGTGTGTGTGTGTGTGTGTGTGGTGTTTTCCTCAAACCGGCTGAAGAAGACGTTGAGTAAGTGTGTGCAGGGTGGAGGAGTTACTGTCTGAATGCCATTCAGTCTTTTGTGTCAGTGAAGTGAGATTGGATTTTCTGTCCATAGGCACACTTTGCTGTGTGTGTGTGTGTGTGTGTGTGTGTGTGTGTGTGTGTGTGTGTGTCGCATGCTGATGTGCAGGAACCTATCAGATCATTTTTATAGCATTTGAAAGTAATGGACAGGTGTGTGTGTGTGTGTGTGTGTATAGCCTATATCCCCATGCTTATCTACTTTGGAGTGGTGATCGACACGGCGTGCATGCTGTACTTGAAACTGCTTAAATAAATGGTTAATTAATTGTGTGTGTGTGTGTGTGTGTGTGTGTGTGTGTGTGTGTGTGCACAGCCTATATCCCGACACCCATCTACTTTGGAGCGGTGATCGACACGGCGTGCATGCTGTGGCAGCAGGCTTGTGATTCGCTGGGCTCGTGCTGGGAGTATGACGTCACATCTCTGCGGTTCGTGTACTTCGGCCTGGCGGCGAGTCTGAAGCTCATCGCGTTCCTCTTCATCTTCCTCACCTGGCTGTCAATCAAGCGCCGCGAGGAGAGCTTTGGCCGTTGCCGCGGAAACCTGGACGCCCTAGACACGGTCAGCGAGCTGCTGGTGGTCAATCACCACGGCGACCGCAGCGGAGGGGTCAAGGGTCACGCTCGCACACGCTCCTGTCCGCCCTTCCTGCTGCGCATGGAGCATCACCCGGTCGCCGTAGCGACAGGACAGACCATCGGACGCTGCAGCTCCGCATGCCCCCCGTCAACGCACTCCAAGTCCGCCGCACACACACACACACACACACACACACACAAACGCACACACTCACACACACCCACCGCCTGCCCCCCCGTCAACGCACTCAAGTCCACCGCACACACACACACACACAAACGCACACACTCATACACACACACCGCCTGCCCCCCCGTCAACGCACTCAAGTCTGAGAAGGCCTAGTGTTCTGACACACACACACACACACACACACTCTGTGTACACACACACACTCAAGTCCACTGCCCCGCCCAGCCGACCCAGAGAGAAGGCCTAGTGTTCTCTCACACACACTGTACACACACACACACACACACACACACACACACACTGTACACACATCCACAGCCAGACTTTTTTTTTTTTTTACAATGAACCACTCAAACTCGCACTGCAGTTTTCACATTCACACACACATACACACACAGTCTCTCTCTCTCTCTCACACACACACACACACACACGAACACACACACACACACACACACACACACACACACTCACTCACTCACTCACTCACTCACACAGGTATAATAAGATACCTCAGCAGTCAGGTGATTGACTCTCCCAGGTCACTGCAGTCTTCCGATGAAACTGTTTCAGCAGTGTTGGTACCATAGTAGTATACACAGGTGCTAAGCAACACACACACACACACACCAATGCTCAGACACACACACACACACATGCTCACATACACACATGCTCAGACACACGTATTCACTCACCAATACTCAGACACGTATTTACACACATGTTCAGACTCGCATATTAACATACTCACACACACAGACACACACAACACACACACACACACACACACACACACACACACACTGTTCCACACAGTCTGCTGGTGAGTGGTGTTTGTGGATGGCCCAACACCACAACTATGCAAACAGCCTCATTTCTCCCCGTCCCCCTCAGACACACACACACACACACACACACACACATATACACACACACACCTATGGAACCCTGGGATATTACAGTGTTATTTCCCCAATTAGTACACACACACATACACACACACACACACACACACACACACACAGCCTTGGTGCTGTATTTGCAAACTGAAACTGTTGGACAGATCACTGCCATCTGATTGGCTCTCTGGAAGAACACCTGCTGAACACAGGCTGTTGCCGTGGTGATGACCTTTGACACAAACCTCTGACCCCAAGCCAACTGCTGACCTAGGCTAGTGTGTGGATGCACCGATTGTTTGCATGGTTGCATTACCATGACGTGTGTGTGTGTGTGTGTGTGTGTGTGTGTGTGTGTGTGTGAACGACTCCTTCCTCTCAAGAGTTTCAGTTGTGTGTCCCTCCATGCAGGGGTGTCTGTGTGTGTGTATGTGGGCCCAGACGTGTGTGTGTGTGGGGTGGGGTGGGGTGGGATGGGGGGCGTAACTGGGGGTGTTCCATCAAGGGAGCTAACTAACCACAAATCTTTCCTAACTTACATAACCCTCGCTAGGTTACCAGGTTAACACATTTATGAACTAAACTTCATGAATTGATGTCAGGAATTGGTCTGACAACCCACCCCCCCCGGTTAGGAAGGAGCCAAAATTGCTCTGATAGCCAGGCTAACCTGTCCTAACCAATCAACTAACTTAGCCTGGCTAACCTTGAGTTATATCTGATTAGTTGGCCTGGCACAGTTAGCCTGGTTTGCTGGTTAGCAGAGCTAGCCTGTACCTAGCTAGCTAGCTAGCCAGAGACACAGTTAGCCTGGTTTGCTGGTTAGCAGAGCTAGCCTGTACCTCGCTAGCTAGCTAACCAGAGACACAGTTAG
>JAODXP020000025.1:31081621-31084121 GCA_027497455.2 Sardinella longiceps
CACACACATACTGTGCATACACTCATACACACACACACACATACACTCACACACACATACACTCACACACACACACACACACACACACACACTGTGCATACACTCACACACACACACACACACACACACATACACTCACACACACATTCACTCACATACTGTGCATACACTCACACACACATACACTCACACACACATACACTCACACACACACACACACACACATACTGTGCATACACTCATACACACACACACATACACTCACACACACATACACTCACACATACTGTGCATACACTCACACACACACACACATACTGTGCATACACTCACACACACACATACACTCACACACACATACACTCACACACACACACACACACACATACTGTGCATACACTCTCACACACACATACTGTGCATACACTCACACACACACACACACATACACTCACACACACATACACACACACACACACACACACACATACTGTGCATACACTCATACACACACACACACACACATACTGTGCATACACACACACACACACACACATGCACATACACACACACACACACATACTGTGCATACACTCATCACACACACACACTGTGCATACACTCACTCACACACACACACACACACTCACACACACGCACACACACACACACACTGTGCATACACTCACACACACACACACACACACTGTGCATACACTCACTCACACACACACACACACACACACACGCACACACACACACACACTGTGCATACACTCACACACACACACACACTGTGCACACACTCACTCACACACACATACTGCCTCATAAAAGCAGGTCTAAACCAGTAAGCACCTCTGGTTTTGTGTGAAAATGTACTTTGTTTAACGGCAGTAGTGATCAGAGCAGAGTGCAGAGGTGAAGACTGACAGCAGAACATTTCTGACACAAGAATTAGGCCATTGCTGCTTAATCTGTGTTGTTTGATTGTTTGTGTTTCGCATAATTAAAAGTAATTCTGCTATTCAAAGATGACATTCACAATCCATCCCAGCACTCATTAAACTATAAAAAGTTTCCAGTCTGAAAAAAGTTTCCAGTCTTATTTGACTTTTTTTCTCCATTGTTGTTTTTAATAAATTCCAATCTAACACATTCATTGAAGTATCTGCCAATTATTTTTTCTAAATTGCGAAATGAGGACGGACAGTTTGCACTTTTACCACATTCACTTAAAGGATGCAGCATATTGTAGCTAGCGCTAGTCTTTGTAAATGAGAGCATTCACATAGGCCGTTTCGCAGATGCCTACTACATACTGCTCGTATACTGATCTCTGCAGACAGCAGCGTGCATTGCATGCAGTACATGACTAATATCACAGGAGTAGTGTGAGCGCTTCAGTCAGGTTAGTAAATGCACGCTGGCATTCACATATGTAACTGAGATGCCTTAGCCATTGTCAGTGCTAGCTGCACTATGTGCTGGGGTAGTACAATGTAGAGGCATTGCAGCCATTTTAATTGGGAAGACAGATACAGTGTGCTAGCTAGCGCTAGTCTTAGTAAATGAGGGCATTCACATAGACAGATGCAGTACTGTAGCTAGCGCTAGTCTTAGTAAATGAGAGGCATTCACATAGACAGATGCAGAGTAGCTAGCGCTAGTCTTAGTAAATGAGGGCATTCACATAGACAGATGCAGCGTAGCTAGCAGTATGGCATTCAAGTGGAGCGAGCAGGTGTCAGACAGCATGGTTGCAGATTCACTAGCGTTCTAGTCTTTTAGTAAGGGGGATGAGGGAAACAATACTCACTTGTATGACAGACTTCAAAGTAGATGCGCTATCTTATTGTGATGTAATGATATATGCAGACTTACAGAATCGTTTCTTAGTGTGATGCTAATGCATTTATGCAGACAGGGAGTATTCAGTATAGCTCACATGCAGATGTAGCTATGTGCCTAGTCTTGCTCAGTATTCCATGATCTTATAGGCGTAGCTAGCGCTAGTCTTAGTAAATGAGGGCATTCACATAGACAGATGCAGCATACTGTAGCTAGCAGCTAGTTCTTAGCTAAATGAGGAAGCATTTCACATTAGACAGATTTGGCCATATCTAGTAGCTAGCGCTGAGTCTCCTAGTAAATGAGATGCCCATGTCTGACATAGACAGATGCAGAGTAGCTAGCGCTAGTCTTAATAGATGAGGGCTGAGTGTTCTATAGTGTAATCTAGTATAAGATTAATCTCTTATACAATCATTGCAAAATGCAAAGCTACACTGTTAAGCATCAATGCTGAGACAGATAGCGGGTGTGAAGCAGTCAGTGTCGGTTTGTAAATATAACATGAAAAACTGTGTTTCTCTGTGATAAGCAGAATGCTTCCACCACACACACACACACACACACACCCACACACACACACACACACACACACACCCAGTAGCACAGCTCTTGTGTCTGTCTGGTTACCATAGTAACTGGTAGCTTC
>JAODXP020000025.1:31094121-31099121 GCA_027497455.2 Sardinella longiceps
ACCAGACTGTGTGTGTGTGTGTGTGTGTGTGTGTGCGTGCATGCGTGTGTGTGTTTGTGTGAGAGTTTGTGTGTGTGCGTGTGTGTAACCCATGGTCTCTGTCCCACAGGCGTCTCCTGGTCCATGGTAGTAACCTCCACAGGGCATGGTGTATGTGTGTGTGTGTGTGTGTGTGTGTGTGGGTGTGTGTGTGTGTGTGTAACCCATGGTCTCTGTCCCACAGGCGTCTCCTGGTCCATGGTAGTAACCTCCACAGGGCATGGTGTGTGTGTGTGTGTGTGTGTGTGTGTGTGTGTGTGTGTGTGTAACCCATGGTCTCTGTCCCACAGGCGTCTCCTGGTCCATGGTGGTGACCTCCACAGGGCCCCAGACGATAAAGAAGGCCCAGGGGGAGAGAGAGATGTGTGTGTGTGTGTGTGTGTGTGTGTGTGTGTGTGTAACCCATGGTTTCTGTCCCACAGGCGTCTCCTGGTCCATGGTAGTAACCTCCACAGGCCCCCAGACGATAAAGAAGGCCCAGGGGGAGAGAGAGAGAGTGTGTGTGTGCGTGTGTGTGTGTGTGTGTGTGTGTAACCCATGGTCTCTGTCCCACAGGCGTCTCCTGGTCCATGGTAGTAACCTCCACAGGGCCCCAGACGATAAAGAAGGCCCAGGGGGAGAGTGTGCTTCTGGGCTGCACCTACAGCCCTGGACCCTCCGACACCGGAGCTCTGGACATCGAATGGACCAAAGTCAGCCCGGATATGACCCAGAAGGACCAGCTGGTGAGGAAAACTGTGTGTGTGTGTGTCTCTCTGTGTGTGTGTGTGTGTGTGTGTGTGTGTTTGTGTGTGGCGTTATCTAATGGGTCGTTAACATACTTTCTTACATACATAGTTAAAAACATACAGTACATGCATACATAGTCTGAGGATAGGTGTCATTTCATGAGGTTTAACATACTGTCCATATATATAGATAAATAAATACATACATACATACATACATACTGTCCATACATACATGTACATACATATGTACAAATTCAGTTTTCTATATCATATTAAATGGTATAGAATTTGGGGCTAGGCTGGGGTTAGGTGAAATGTAGAGTTTGAGGCTAAGTTTTATTTAATGGGTATTTAATGGGTTTAACACATCTATGTACTCTGAGGCTATGTGATATTTAATGAGGTTTAACACATCTATGTACTCTGAGGCTATGTGATATTTAATGGGTTTAACACACATCTATGTACTTTGAGGCTATGTGATATTTAATGGAGTTTAACACATCTATGTACTCTGAGGCTATGTGATGTTTAATGGAGTTTAACACATCTATGTACTCTGAGGCTATGTGATATTTAATGGGGTTTAACACACATCTATGAGGCTATGTGATATTTAATGGGGTTTAAATACATCTATGTTCTCTGTGGCTATGTGATATTTAATGAGGTTTAACACGTCTATGTACTCTGAGGCTATGTGATATTTAACATCTATGTACTCTGAGGCTAAGTATTAGTTAAATGCACAGAGAGTTAGCGGCTAGGCTAGTCTGTGGCTAGGTGATAAGTAGTGATGGTGGTTGGGTGAGAGAGTCATGCGGCTAGGCTAGCTTAACGGCTAGGTGATAAGTAGTGATGGTGGCTGGGTGAGAGAGTTAGCGGCCAGGCTAGTCTGTGGCTAGGTGATGGGCAGTGATGGTGGTTGGGGTGAGAGAGTTAGCGGCTAGGCTAGTCTGTGGCTAGGTGATAAGTAGTGATGGTGGTTGAGTGAGAGAGTTAGCGGGCTAGGGCTAGCCTGTGGCTAGGTGTTAAGTAGCGAAGGTGGTTGGGTGAGAGAGTTAAGCGGCTAGGCTAGTCTGTGGCTAGTGCGACAAGCAGTGATGGTGGTTGGGCGAGAGAGTTAGCGGCCAGGTTAGTTAGCGGCTAGGTGATAAGTAGTGATGGCGGCTGGGCGAGAGAGCTACGCGCAGGCCAGTCTGCGGCCAGGTGATAAGTGAGTGATGGTGGTTGGGCGAGAGAGTTAGCGGCCAGGCGAGTCGGTGGCTAGGCGTTAAGTAGTGATGGTGGTTCGGCGCAGAAATGCAGGTATTTCAGGAATGGCATGAATGGAATGCCGTTCATTAGAGTGTTCCGTGACTGAAACGCGGTTCTTTAGGAGTTCTCCTGTCAGACAGACTCGAGCAACCTGTTCCGGCCCGCCGCAGCGGTTACGGACAGCGTGCGGTTATGGCCAGGTGTGGTTACGGCCACGTGTGGCTCAGGTGGTTTGTTGCCACTCCCGCCTGTGGATGTGTCTCACTCTCAATGCTTGTGCGTGTGCGTGCGCGTGTGTGTGCCTCCGCGTGTGCGTGTGCCTCTGTGCGTGTGTGTGTGTGTGTGTGTGTGTGTGTGTGTGTGTTCTCATCGGGGTGTGTGTGTTCCTTCAGATTCCTGTCGTATTCAGGCGATCAGGAGTATGAGCCGGGATCCTGCTGCGCGCGTGTGTGTGTGCGTGTGCGTGTTCTTGTTGGTGTGTGTGTGTGTGTCCCCACCAGCTGGGAGACCCATGATGTGTATAGATACAGACGGCTGGTAAAGTCTGGTCACGCACACTAAAAAGCAACTCCGCAGTGGGGGAATGGTGAGAAACAGTACCCTGCGGTGTAAAACATTTTCAGCTTCATTTGTGACCTTGAATAAATGAAATGCTCTGCTAGTGTAGCTGCCACATTGAGCACCATCTACACATTTTTGAAGCAATGCCTCAAAGTGGTCATGATCTTCTGATTATTGGGAGACTCGCTCTGTGTGTGTGTGTGTGTGTGTACCTATAGATTTCCTGACAGTATTCAGGCGTGTCAGGAGTACCAGCTAGGTGACTCCACTCTGATGTATATTTGTGTGTGTGTGTGTGTGTGTGTGTGTATGTGTGTTTAGATCCTGTCGTGTTCAGGCGATCAGGAGTACCAGTTGAGTGACCCCTCTCTGATGTATATTTATGTGTGTGTGTGTGTGTGTGTGTGTGTGTGTGTGTGTGTGCGTGCGTGTGCGTGTGTTCAGGTCCTGTCGTATTCAGGCGATCAGAATTACCAGTTGGGTGACCCCTCTCTGATGTATATTTATGTGTGTGTGTGTGTGTGTCTAGTGTGTCTGTCGTGTGTTCAGATCCTGTCGTATTCAGGCGATCAGGAGTACCAGTTGGGCGACCCCTCTCTGATGTATATTTATGTGTGTGTGTGTGTGTGTGTGTGTGTGTGTGTTTAGATCCTGTCGTATTCAGGCGGTCAGGAGTACCAGTTGGGCGACCCCTCTCTGATGTACATGTATATTTATGTGTGTGTGTGTGTGTGTGTGTGTGAGTAGATGTGTTTAGATCCTGTCGTATTCAGGCGGTCAGGAGTACCAGTTGGGCGACCCCTCTCTGATGTACATGTATATTTATGTGTGTGTGTGTGTGTGTGTGTGTGTGTGTGTGTGTGTGTGTGTGTGTGTGTTTAGATCCTGTCGTATTCAGGCGGTCAGGAGGACCGTTGGGCGACCCCTCTCTGATGTACATGTACATTTATGTGTGTGTGTGTGTGTGTGTGTGTGTGTGTGTGTTTAGATCCTGTCGTATTCAGGCGGTCAGGAGTACCAGTTGGCGACCCCTCTCTGATGTACATGTATATTTATGTGTGTGTGTGTGTGTGTGTGTGTGTGTGTGTGTGTGTGTGTGTGTGTGTATGTGTTTAGATCTCTGTCGCATTTCAGGCGGTCAGGAGTACCCGTTAGGCGACCCCTCTCTGATGTATATTTATGTGTGTGTGTGTGCGTGTGCGCGTGTGTGTGTGCGTGTGTGTGTTTAGATCACATAACCATTATTCAGGCGGTCAGGGAGTACCCGTTGGGCCACGACCCCTCTCTGATGCATATTTATGTGTGTGTGTGTGTGTGTGTGTGTGTGTGTGTGTGTTTAGATCCTGTCATATTCAGGCGGTCAGGAGTACCCGTTGGGCGACCTCTCTGATGTATATTTATGTGTGTGTGTGTGTGTGTGTGTGTGTGTTTAGATCCTGCCGCATTCAGGCGGTCAGGAGTACCAGTTGGGCGACCCCTCACGGATGCGCCGCCTGCACTTCACGGAGCGTGCCCAGTACATGGCGACGCCTCCATCGGAGATCACTTCCCTCGTGACCTCTGACACCGCCACCTGGGCCAGTGCAAGCGTCGAGAGACGCCGGGGTCGAGCCCAGCCCGCAAGGTCGCCGTGGTGGTGCTCCGCACGGACACACACACACACACACACACACACACACACACAACACACACATAAACTCTCTTAACATAGTCACTCTCTGCCTATATAAGAACACATACATCAAAATATTCAGCAACAATTTAAAAAACAACAAATAAGTTTACAAATTAGTTTACGTGTGTGTGTGTGTGTGTGTGTGTGTGTGTGTGTGTGTGTGTGTGTGTGTGTGTGTGTGTATGTATGTATAGTTAAACTTACTTCTCTTTTCTTTAAATAAGTGCTGAATATTTTGATGTGTTGATGTGTGTCTTGTTGTAACTAAGTCGACTGCTGTTACTGTCACATGAACACGAGTTAAAGAATACTACAGCACACACACACACACACACACACACACACACACACACACACACACACACACAGCCGGGGTTCTTGCCGGACCAGTGCCCTGGGCTGCTACCAGACCGTTCTGGGATGCGGGTTGGGATTCGGAACCGGTCTGTCAATCTGACACACAGCGTGGACAGGCCACGCCCACTCAGAGAGGTCTGAGGCACCTAACACATAGAGTGAGTGTGTGTGTGTGTGTGTGTGTGTGTGTTTCCAGAGTGTGTTTGTGTGTGTGCATTTCAGAGCTGCATCTGTTTGTGTGTGTCTCTGTGTGTGTGTGTGTGTGTAATATTTTCATCTTCCTTCTGCCTCAGAGCTGAATGCACTTCCTGTCCTTTTTTTTTGGACCCACTGTGTGTATGTGTATGTACTGTGTGTGTACTGTGTGTGTGTGTACACCT
>JAODXP020000025.1:31121621-31129121 GCA_027497455.2 Sardinella longiceps
TATTGTCAATATGCAGTGCGTGGCAATGTATTGATTATTTATTGCTCGTCCTACAGCTCCTGGAGGCGAGACATAACATTGCCGTCTTGGATGGCTAGGACTCAATCTTCAGGACCGCGACTGTAGACCTAATGTCCGATAAGGAAGACGGCACGGTTGATGGTGTGGCTGCAGGCACCGGAAGGAGAGAGTCCTTAACAGATTCCAAACGTGCATATAGTGTATATTGTACTGTATATATTGTACAGCATATAGTTTTCAATTCTTTATTTACAGCATGGTTCCTCAAGGTGTGTGTACATTGTGTGGTGTGATATTAAAAGTATTTTCTTAAAAAAAAAAAAAAAACTGTTTCATTTCCTCATTAAATTCACGTCATTCATGGTATACACTAGACATAGTGCAGCTTAAAATGACGTGAATATGCAAAGTAAAAGAACATCCTTGGAATATTAGTAGGCCTAATCATAATCATAACTGCATAATGACTAACCTAAGGTACCAATAGACGGTCCAGGCCAGGTTACAGGTCGGCTACATTTAATCACGTGCCTTTTCTGTCCAATACAGTGCGGCTAGTCAGAGATCCAGGCACGATAGCATTGCTTTTCATATGCTTATAACCCCCGCTGGAGGTCGCAGTGAGGGTGGTTCGTTTCCGACTACATGCAACTGCTGTAAATGTAACTCACACGGCGTTGCATACGCCCGGACACTGCCAAAAATAAAGTATTTTACAGGACGTTTACACAGTCGTGCACAGTCAAACACACACACACACACACAAACACAAATACACAGCACACAGCATGGTTTTATCTCCTCAGTATATCTGACTAACTGTTATACTTTCACATAGATAGATGCATCAGTTCCGGTGTAGAGAAAACAGGATGAGCTTGTAGGAGTTCTCACATACGGCCTCGTCCAAGCAGAGTGACACACGCAGAGTAAACTTCAGTCCAAACAGAATGGAGTCATCAGTGTGTGTGAGCGGATTTCTCCTGCTGGTCTTCAGCACTGCTGTCCACCTCAGTCCAGATCCTGAACTCACGTTTCAGGTTGTAGGAGGACAAGTTAAATTTTATCCCTTTTTCTATGGTGTCGAGGACTATGTACTATACAGGGTTTGTGGAGAGGAAGATCTGCAGCTGCTCAAATGCTCACAACCAAAAAGACCACCGCCAGATGAATATAAGGTGAAGTGTGATCAGTCCATATTTGTAATATCCAAACTCACCATGTCTCATAGTGGAGACTGCAGGGCTGTTGGCTGGATGAGAGGAAAAATCACAAAACAAAGAAGCTTTCGTCTCACTGTCTGTGCAGAGGGGAATGAGAAGGGAGATTATGATGATCAACTAGTATCTGATGATGACAGTGCTGTAGTGTGCCGGATGGACTCTACACTGGGGAACGGCACCAGTCTACAGGTGTACCGACGTAGCTGGATAGACCATAAGTATAAGCTGGTCTTGGACACCAACTCCTCACTGGAGACACTGGTGGAGGATCTGAGGGGTCGACTGCAGCTGGATCTCAACTCCTCTCTGCTCACACTATTTCTATTGTACAGTATGGAGAGCAGCTCAATGCCAAAGTTTTAGAAGGAATAGAGTTTATTTGTCTCACAGATATGTCTTTGCTCATGAGGGGGACAATGTGACTCTTCCCTGCATCTTAACTCATTGACTGCCAGCCGTTTTCAGAATAGAGAGTTCCATACTGCCAGAGGTTTTGGGGAATTTTGACTGTTTTTTAAAGAGCCACAGAATATTATGTGTTACGAGTACATAAACAATGAAACTACCACAAGAAAGAGCAGACTCTCTTCTTTCACCAGAAAAAAAAGTTTGTTTCTACCCCTTTCCATTGCTTAGAAATCAGCAGGCGAACATAAGCTACTTTCTCCAAACACACCCGTTGTTTATCAAAAAAAGGAGAAAATTAGCGTTTTGTTTGACAACGTTAGTGTCTTGGATGCGCGTTTTTTTTCGGTCTATTAGCACGTCAAACATCGGGAAAATGTCTTCCTGTGATAAGACCACAAAAACAACAGTAACAGGGGGCTTTTGGTAATAAAATAGACATTGTTGTAACAAGGTAAATATATGCTATTTACAGGCTGTGACAGCGAAAACTCAGTGATCAACAACTAGCTCGCAAATTCTTACCTGACCCGGTGTGACGGATCCTCTTGGGCCGCCTGTTAACTGGGGATACACATCTGTCTACAAGTGTAGTTAGATTTACCTAACGCCGTTACACCGATTCGACTAAATTGGGACTGAAATTACGTAGGCGTACGGATGATCCTCTACGCAAGAGCGCAACAATGTCGATAATACAGTTTATTAGCAGGAGGCGCAGTTTCTTCTTATCACGTAGCCTCCCTCCGATAGGCTGTTTAGCTGAGAATTTAGTCGGGTGTGATTTTGATGTGTTATTGTATTATTCTAGTTGTTGATTTTTAAAACAGGCGTTTGAATAATTGCTTTCCTTACAGTGTGTTTATTATTGTGAACATGGACCTAATTAAATGCCTTGTGGTCAGTAGGCTAATGTAATTTCAGAACCAGTTACGCCTATGTTTGTTCTGTATTTCTGACTAATTGCAGATTAAATGGAGTCTGAACACCATGTAAAAAAGTTTCCAACTTCACTTATCATATCTCTGGTCAAGTAGGCCTACATCGCTAGATATTTTTCTCTCTCAACATTATTTAGCAACAGGATGTGCAACAAAAATGCATCATGGGTAACGTAGTCACTTTAACAGACTAAACCTATGCAACTATGCACATTCAATTACCTAAAATAAATCTGAATACACTAAAGTAAACTAAACTAAATTCTAAAGAATAAACTCATTGCTTAGGAGACTTAAAGTTACAACAACGTTAAACAAACAGGTGTATCAACCATATAGCTGTAGCCTATACATTCAGGTGACTAATTGAAACGAGACAAGACAGTTCATGTTACTGGTTTATTCACCTTAAGAGTTATAGGATACATAAAGGGCAAGAAAAAGCCCTAAAGAAATAAAATATTAACAAACAACATAACGTTATCGCAGATGCACCATAACAGGAGTAACGTTGACAGAAGCAGGCAAGGCTATCGATAGAAGTGGGCAGTGGAAAGATAATCTAATATAACATAATGCAATCATGATAACAGCCCAAATTACGATGGCAGTGAGGTGCTGATTCTTAATATCTTATCAGTAGACTATGCGAGCCTACTCCTCCTCGGCGTTTCTTCCCATTCTTTCAGACTCTGCATCACCGTGTAGCCTTATGATGTTGTTGGGCTACACTGACCAAAGACAGACAAACTGCAGCAAATTATTAATGTAGTTATACATCATACGTTGTCGTGGAGTGTACACATCTTGAGAACTCCTCTTAGCTCCAGGCTGATTTGTTTAATCATCGTCAGAACGCGATACTGACAACTTCTGTTGCTTGACATCCTCTAGGCTATATCCCAACTTGAACTAATATGGGCTGCTAAGGAAAACAACTTGAGCTACTGAAGAAGAATTAACTTAGTGATATTGAAGAACACGTTAGTTGTAGGCTATGCTACCCTACATTAGATAGGCCTAAATTTGCATCTTCACTGACTAAATCGATACTTGAACAAGTAAATGAATGACAGTCTAGGATAACTTACAACAAGGCTGACAGGCAGGACAACTTACAATTCCTTCCGTGAGTCACGATAGATTAACGTTATGCCTGGTGAACGATTACATTCTACGAGCATACCCTAGCATTAAAATTAAAATTAGACGATTAAGTTAGACCCACTGTATCCATACTTTGATTTAGCAGTCGACTGATATGAGACGTTGTAGAAGTCCTTAACTCATTGACTGCCAATGACGTCTTTAGACGTCAACTGAAATACTGCCGTTCACTGCCAATGACGTCTTTAGACGTCAACTGCGTTTTTAATGGGGAGGGCTGCAGAAAGACCTAGGGAACCTTGTCTGTAAATATCAGAATTCTCCGTCGAAAATTGTTGTTCCAAATTGATCCTGAGGGTGGCAGTGTGTCACTTTGGATGTGAGATGAGCATAGATTCATAGGTATGGCCAAGGGAGAAGTAGAGAAAGCTAATGACATGGCTAAATATGCCGCTAGCAAAGTGCAGACGTAAATCGGAGAAATTTAGGCAGTTCACACTCGATCAGAGTATGTGTCACTGCCATAGTAGTTCGAGTAGTGTTCCGATCGTGGGAGATGAAGGAGATCAACCTTGGGCAAACGGAAATAGCAGTTGTGACTTGTTTCAGTGCCCAGCTAGCTCACAGTTCCGGGTCAGGTAAGAATTTGCGAGCCAGTTGTTGATCACTGAGTTTTCGCTGTCACAGCCTGTAAATAGCATATATTTACCTTGTTACAACAATGTCTATTTTATTACCAAAAGCCCCCTGTTACTGTTGTTTTTGTGGTCTTATCAAAGGAAGACATTTTCCCGATGTTTGACGTGCTAATAGACCGAAAAAAATGCGCATCCAAGACACTAACGTTGTCAAACAAAACGCTAATTTTCTCCCTTTTTTGATAAAAAACGGGTGTGTTTGGAGAAAGTAGCTTATGTTCGCCTGCTGATTTCTAAGCAATGGAAAGGGGTAGAAACGAACTTTTTTTCTGGTGAAAGAAGAGAGTCTGCTCTTTCTTGTGGTAGTTTCATTGTTTATGTAGTCGTAACACATAATATTCTGTGGCTCTTTAAAAAACAGTCAAAATTCCCCAAAACCTCTGGCAGTATGGAACTCTCTATTCTGAAAACGGCTGGCAGTCAATGAGTTAACCTGGCTTCACCTGTGCGCACGCGCAGTAGGCTACCACAGGCTACGTAAACCAGTATTCACAAAAAAACTTTCACTGATGTCGGTTTGATTTGGTCGAAATAGAATTAAATAGTCTGATTTCATTTGCTAAGAAAAGGACCAAAGGTGTCATCATCGCAAAAATATAATGTTTTAATTTCACGGAAGAAACTGGCTTAATGTTACATTTGCCATCATTTGTTATTTTGTTGAATCAGGGTCACGTTTGCCCTAATTAAGGTAAAGCTATCGTCACTTGATTACGTCGACGTGTGTGTCCCATAGAAATCGCATGTGTATCCCGAGTTAACAGCTTCCCGAGAGGATCGGTCACACCGGAACTGTGAGCTAGCTGGGCACTGAAACAAGTCACAACTGCTATTTCCGTTTGCCCAAGGTTGATCTCCTTCATCTCCCACGATCGGAACACTACTCGAACTACTATGGCAGTGACACATACTCTGATCGAGTGTGAACTGCCTAAATTTCTCCGATTTACGTCTGCACTTTGCTAGCGGCATATTTAGCCATGTCATTAGCTTTCTCTACTTCTCCCTTGGCCATACCTATGAATCTATGCTCATCTCACATCCAAAGTGACACACTGCCACCCTCAGGATCAATTTGGAACAACAATTTTCGACGGAGAATTCTGATATTTACAGACAAGGTTCCCTAGGTCTTTCTGCAGCCCTCCCCATTAAAAACGCAGTTGACGTCTAAAGACGTCATTGGCAGTGAACGGCAGTATTTCAGTTGACGTCTAAAGACGTCATTGGCAGTCAATGAGTTAAAAGGAGGATCTGACATGAGATGGGAAACTCCCACTGGGCCTGTCCAGTTCAACATGACCGACCCACAGGAAGTGATGTACCGCAGCCAGACTGGGAACTACTCCCTCTTCATTCCCTCTGTGTCACTACAACACTCTGGGTGGTATGATTGTCTCAAAGAAGCGGGTAAGCTAATACAGATGTTTTACTTCTATGTTTGTCCCAAAGTCTCCCCCTTGGATGTGATGTTTACTCAGGGTGAAAGTGTCCCTCTGAAATATACTCCACACTTGAACTTTTCATCTGTACATGAGATACAGTGGTTCCGTCAGAAAGTTCTAGAACCCCTGGTCCTGTTTCTAGACTCAAAGAAACAGTCTGTGCCCTTGCCAGAGGATCTGAGGGGCAGAGTGACTTGGAGGGGTGAACTAACTGACATTAATTTGACTTTGATTATATCCAACCTCACAGCAGAGGACAGTGGGCTGTACACATGGAGAGTCTATGGACGGGACAAATCAAGAGATGATGTTTGTTCTGAGGGAACATTCCACCTTGTGTACTTGCATCCCTTAGGGGTGCACTCTCCTTTCTACAGAGCGTACACTTCATTGATAGGCTGTGTGCTGCTGGGGCTGGTCTCTGCTGTGATCTGGCTCAAGCTGAGGAGCAGAAAAGGAGAGCAGACATCTGGATGTCAGAGCAGAGAGGGGCAGCAGAGTGGAGATGAAGACCTCTATGAGGAGCTGGAGATGGCTGAAATCAACACGCCTCCCTCTGCTGTGCCTGATGGAGCTGCTGAACACAGCGTCTGAACTCAACACACCTCCCTCTGCTGTGTGGTGTGTGTGTGTGTGTATGTGTGTGTGTGTGTGTGTATCACCTGTGTGTTGAACAAAAAATCCCCTTATGTCTCTATTTCATGTATACTTGCAGATCTGTGACCTTTTAACTCTGCTACCATGTTTATATCAAATATTTTTCATGTTATTATAGTTGGTTGTTTTAGAAAGATATTTTTCCCCTGGAACCTTCAGCACTAAGATACTGTACATATGTTTCATTATCTGGCGCTTTTGCAAATGAAAATAAAATAAAGCCTTTTTGATGATAACATCTACTGTTATTTATCCTCTTTTGATCCTGTGCAGAAAACTTGATCTCTGTGTAAGTATTTGCCTCTAACATTGAGCAGAGATGATAACTTCAAAGCTCAAAGACAGTTACCATAGAGACAGATGTAGTGATTGTTTTGGACCATTAAAACCAAATATACTATACGTAAGTCAAATACCTCAGCTCAAAACCTGTATAGGATAAAGTCTAACAAGGACACTGAAGACTGATCACCTTCAGATGTTCTTTTAACATTTAGACAATTAGGTACAACAGGTAGCGTAAGACGTATAGCTGTATGAGGTATTAGGTCTCTCAGCCCCTAATGGTAGGTTAGGGGTATTGTAGTTGCAATTGGAGTGAAGCAAAGAGCTTGAGACTCATAATTAATAAAATAAAGCCGGGATATTGCAGCTACCACTTGGGAGGACGAATTCATGATAAACAGTCACACATCTGACACATCGAAATGAGGCCCTCACTGGGCTGCTGTCAAAGTCAAAAGTCAAAGCGAACTTTATCGTCAATCAAGCACTGCAACAGTACATTGCAAGCAGACTGAAATTGCATTTCTCAAAACTCCAAATATGCAACAAGTTCAAATTAAGACATACAACTAAGATATATAACTATATATAAGCCATCACAACTCACTAAGACATAAAGTGCAATAAAGTGTGGCACAGCTGGATAAATATTATGCTGATATTTGCAATATAATAGACTTGACTACACTACTGTCAGGATCACCAGGCTCGTATGATG
>JAODXP020000025.1:31134121-31136621 GCA_027497455.2 Sardinella longiceps
ACTGCACCCACTCTTCTCTCTTGATGAGTTTGGACACACACATCACATGCACAAATCACTGCATGACGGTGGTATAACTCTAGAGAGAAAAGCAGCTTTACTTTTCACTTTACTCAAATGGCAAACCCCCCAAAAAACAAGGGCTCAATGGAACCTCTAAATGATAAACAATTCCAGAAGCATCCCTCAACCCTCATCCTAACCCCAACACTACCTTAACCCTATTCCTAACCCTAACCCCCTCAACCCTCATCCTAACCCCAACACTACCTTAACCCTATTCCTAACCCTAACCCCCTCAACCCTCATCCTAACCCTAAACTGAGGGGAGTAGTGCCTTGAAAGCAGTGCTGCCTGGAAGGCACCGTTGAGGGCAAAAAATACCAAAGACCTCTCCACTCCAGCTCCCTCACCCCTTCTCTGTTAAATATGAATCAAATATGCTGTCAGTACATACAGTATGTGTTTGCAAATTGTACAGCCATACAATATCCAACTATCATGTTTTATTTTTTATATTATCAGATTCCAGACCACATCCTCTATCTACATGTTAAAAGATATTTGTTCTGGCCTGCTTGTATTGGTGAGATATCATCAAAAATGTAAAAACCTTTAAGCAAGAACATATTTGTTCTTGATTCTAAAGCCAATGTAAGCAACATGTAAGAGTGCAGTCACTGGATAATTGATATTCTTACACCGAAAGTTCCACAATAGGACTATGTGTTTTAAGAGCAAGAGGAAGTTCCACAATAGGACTATGTGTTTTAAGAGCAAGAGGAAGTGATCAATGATTGGTTAAGTAATGATTCCTTTCATGGAGATCAATTGACAAGTGTGTGGATGTTTGAAAAACTTTATGTATAACTGTCTGCACACATGAAGCTTTTTGACTGTTTGGTGTTTTTTTGGCAGGCCTGTGATAAGGCCATTGCATAAAAAAAACCCTACTGGAGATGAAGGCATGGATTAGTTTTCCCAATTATTTCACATAGTCCTTAATTCGGAAATGTCTTAGGTGATGAAAATGTAGATTTAGAGATAGCTTTCATGTGACTGTCAAAGTTGAGCTCTCTGTCAATGAAAACAGAAAGAGTTTTAACTGCGTCTTTTGTTTTCATTTCCTTTGTGCCACAATAGTCTCACTCCTGAGTCTTTCATCTTTTCCTAAATACTAGAACTTCTGTTTGATCCTAAATACTAGAACTTCTGTTTGACCCTAAATACTATAATTTCTGTTTGATCCTAAATACTATAGCCTAACTTCTGTTTGATCCTAAATACTATAACTTCTGTTTGATCCTAAATACTATCACTTCTGTTTGATCCTAAATACTAGAACTTCTGTTTGATCCTAAATACTAGAACTTCTGTTTGATCGGAGTTCAGCTGAACAAAAATGTTGTTGTTGGTTGATGGTTGATACAGCGGTACAGACTTTCAAAGGAGGCATAATCAGTAGGTGATGGAGCAAAGGAGGCATAATCATTAGGTGATGGAGCAAAGCACATTTGGGTGTCATCAGCATAGGACATTGAGTCTTCAGCATCAGCATAGGACACTGAGTTGTTCTTTACAGTTTGACCACATTGGAGCATAGAGTAGGTTGAACAGTAATGGCTGACCCCAGGTTGACCTCTGGGAGACACCACAGCTCTCTCTCTTTTCTGCCCTCAGGCAGACGGTGTCTATCGCAGTGCAGTTCTGAGACAGTTTTTCTCTCAATTAGACTGTTGAACAGCACCACACTCTGAGCTGAGATTGTGGAACACATGTAAAGGGCAGTCTGACGCCCATTAGGGAAGAAATGATTAAACCCAATTGTCAGACGTTACAGTGGTGCAGAAGGTCCTGAGAGAGATAGAGAGTATTCATGGAGCTGGAGAGAGAGTATGCTGCCTCACTGAGAGAGAATGAGTATGCAGACCTCATGGAGAGAGAGAGAGATGAAGAGAGGAGACAGACAGTATGCAGGCCTCATGACAGAGAGAGAGAGAGAGAGAGTATGCCGTGAATGATACCATGACTTCAACCCGAGAAAACGGAGTTGCAGAAATTCCACTTTGTGTTAGTGTTAGTAGTGAAATAATTTATTGTGTATTACTGGTAATAGTAGTGTTCTCACTCATGTTGAGTGCATCTGCCAGAGATTCTCCTGTGTGTGTGTGTGTGTGTGTGTGTGTGTGTGTGTGTGTGTGTGTGTGTGTGTGTGTGTGTGTGTGTTTGGATTCTCCAGTGATGTGAGGGAAGTTTTGAGCTGGTTGGGAGTGAATCTGTGGGCCATTTCAGCAGTATTGTGTGTGTGTGTGTGTGTGTGTGTGTGTGTGTGTGTGTGTGTGTGTGTGTGTGTGTTGCAGCATGGAGTGAATCTGTGGGCCATTTGGTCAGTGGCAGCAGTAGTGTGTGTGTGTGTGAGAGAGAGTGTGTGTGTGTGTGTGTGTGTGTGTGTGTGTGTGTGTGTGTGTGTGTTGCAGCATGGAGTGAATCTGAGGGCCAT
>JAODXP020000025.1:31154121-31166621 GCA_027497455.2 Sardinella longiceps
TACCAGATGACATGAAGGACATGTTGAACATCAGAACAGCCATTACAATGAACACCAACATTTCAGTATTTTCTACTGTGGTGTAACACGAGCATCTTATCAATGCATGGATGTAATTCAAACACATGGGAAGCGTGACGCATCAAAACAACTTTTTGTTGTCTGTGTTTCACCTAAAACCCATCCAGCTCTATTTGAGGAAATGAGAGGTTGAGAGTTGGCAGGTCCTCTACCTGTTTACCATTCATTTCCTTTTAGAGAGCAGTTTGGCTTCTGTGTGTGTGTGTCTGTGTGTGTGTGTGCGTGTGTGTCTGTGTGTGTGTGTGTGTGTGTGTGACCTGTGAGCTTTTCCAGAGACCCAGTTGCAGTGTGAGAACCTCCTTCAGAGTGCTCAGTAATCGAGGAGGCAGCTTATGGGTAGGCAAGAGCGACTCTGCTGCCCTGAAGGCTTTTTTGGATTAAGATCCTAACACTACCAAGAGACAGATCAGGGTCATACCTCACTCTAACACTAGCGTGAGACAGATCATGGTCTAGCGTTAGGCAGATCCGAGAGACAGATCCGAGACATACCTCACTCTAATGCTAGGCAGAGACAGGCAAGAGTAGGCAAGTGTGATTCTGCTGCCCAGAAGGCTTTTTTGGATTAAGATCATACCTCACTGGAGAGTTAGGCAGAGACAGATCAGGGTCATACCTCACTCTAGCGCTAGGTACAGACAGATCAGCGTCATACCTCACTCTACCGCTAGACAGTGACAGATCCGTCATACCTCACACTAGCGCTAGGCAGAGACAGATCAGGGTCATACCTCACTCTACCGCTAGACAGCACATACCTCATACCTCACTCTAGTGTTAGACAGACAGATCAGGGTCATACCTCACACTCATCTCACACACAGGGTCAAAGGTCACAAGAGAGTCATACCTCACACTCGCGAGAGCCAGAGACGGAGCAGGTGCAGGCTCCGTTGACCAGTGAGTCCAGGGTCTCGGCGTTGGCGGGGTCGTAGCTCAGGTAGTACTCCTGCAGCTGGGAGCTGATGGTGTGTTCTGACTGCGGCGCGTTGCGTGTCTTTTTCCGGCGGTGTTTGCGGCGCATGGAATGCTGCTGCAGCTGGCGCATGCTGCCGGGGTAGCGGCGCCACGACACGTACACCACCAGCAGGATCAGAGCCAGCGACAGGAACAGCGCCACGCCGCCCGCCACCACCTTGTGGAAGGTCATGTGCTCAAAGTCGGGCTCCAGAGTGAAGGGGGGGTCACTGGCAGTGGGTGTGGGGGGCAGAGCGGGGGCCTCATCGGGCCAGAGAGGGACCAGGGCTGGGGGAGGGAGGCGCTGGATTGGGGGGGGAGGAGGGGGCTGTGTGGTGGACCTGGGGGGTGGGGGGGGCCGGGTGGTCAGTGCTGGGGTGGGGGTGGTGGGCGGAGGAGGTGGGTAAGTGGGAGAGTCCGTTACCATCTCCTCACAGATGGTGTTGTTCCTCACAGCGTCAGTCACCCTCTCCCCCTGGAGGTTCTTTGGAGAGCTACAGATGATGGTCGCATCTCTGGTGCCCCTGTAGTTCCGCATCCACACCACCAGGGGGCAGATGCTGCCACTGCAGTCCCACACATTCCCTGCTAAGTTAATGGTGGACACAGAGATCCAGGCTGAGGTCACTTCCTGTGACACATTACTCAGCTTGTTGGACTCCAGGTTGAGCACCTCTAAGTTTGGGAGGCAGCGAAACACCTCCGGATCCAGAGTCTGTATCTCGTTGCCACTCAGGTCCAGTTTCTGCAGCGTGTACCAGA
Source organism: Sardinella longiceps (assembly GCA_027497455.2). Lineage (NCBI taxonomy): Eukaryota > Metazoa > Chordata > Actinopteri > Clupeiformes > Clupeidae > Sardinella > Sardinella longiceps. Next base: position 31,155,922 of record JAODXP020000025.1, read on the forward strand.
CCCAGCGCTCGCCCTGGACCACGGAGCGGATGCGGTTCCACTGCAGGTACAGCGCCTGCAGGCTCAGTAACCGTGGGAACAGGAAGAAGTTGATCTTAGAGAACTGGTTGTGCTCTAGGTGCAGCTCGGACAGCTTGAGCAGCCCGATGAAGGTGGTTCTGGAGAGCGAACGCAACCGGTTGTAACCCAGGTCCAGGAACTCCAGACTCCGGCACTCCAGGAACGTCCGCAAGGTGATGGTGGTCAGGCTGTTGGAGCGCAGGTGCAGCGTCTGCAGCTTCCTCAGGCCCTGGAAGTACCCCGGGAGGAGGGCCTGCAGCTTGTTGTAGGACAGGTCCAGGTTGCGCAGGTTGGGCACGTGGGAGAAGGTGGCGTTCTGCACGTGAGCGATGCTATTGGAGGAGAGGATGAGCTCCTTCAGCCTCCGCAGCCCCAGGAAGGCCTGCCCGTCCACCCCACTGATGGAGTTGTGGTCCAGGTACAGCCACACCAGCTGGTTGAGGTGGGAGAACTGGTAGGGCAGCAGACTCAGGAACCTGTTGTAGCAATAAAGTGCAGCTTTACCATGTGATATCTGTATAGGTAGGTGTGTATGTGGGCTCATATGTATGTATATGTATGTATGTGTATGTGTATGTGTATGTGTGTGGGTATCATATGTATGTATATGTATGTATGTGTATGTGTATGTGTATGTGTGTGGGTATCCATATATGTATGTATATGTATGTATGTGTATGTGTATGTGTATGTGTGTGGGTATCCATATATGTACATGTGCATTCATTTTCATTTCTCTTCTATTTCTCCTTTTATTTTCCTGAAGGGTTGAGAGATTGGGGGAAAGGGTGGGTAAGGGGGTCGCCATAGGAAGGGTGCGGGGGGTATTTCTTTTCTATATTTGTATTTATAAAGTATAACATTTTGTGATGTAAAATGCTAAATTTATACATCTGTGAAATGTATACATATTTTGTTAAAGGTGGTGTATGTGATAAGGAAAAACAGATTGTGAACACTAGACATTTGAAAAGAAACAATTCAGAGGTCCAATCCCGTCTTCGGATTTCCCCCGAAGACACACCTCCAGAGTATAGGAACGAATGGGGACGGGGAGGGACAAACGGCAGTTGAGTTTGACAGACTTTTCACCATCCAATCATTTTTGCTGGTTCCTTAAAATAATTGGATGTTGTTTTTCCTGTCCTGCTCGTTTCACAGGTAACTAAAAAATTGTATTTTTGCATTGGAGGATTTAATTAATTATTTGCAACTGAGGTGTGAATGGCATTTCAAGCAATCTAGTAAAAAGTGCACTAGGAAAACAAACCCCACCTTTAATAAAAATGTAATTAAAAAAAGAACCTGTTGTAGCGCAGGGAGAGGCCCTGGCACCCTGCTGAGATGTTCCTAGGGACTCCCTCAAAGTCTCCAGACTCGCAGTAGACCATCTTGCCCTCGCAGCGACATGTGCCAGGACACGTCCTCTCCCCTTTGGCCAGCAGGGGGAGCAGTAGGGCCTGCAGGAGCAGCCGTACCAGCCAACCGCCCGGCCCCCGGAGCCCTGCGTATACACCACAACATAAACAATAACAACAACATGAAGAAACACACAACAACAACAACAACAACAACAACATGAAGAAAAACAACCTGGTCTAGACACACACACAACCTGGTCTAGGAAAACAAATACAACATGAAAAAAAACAAAGTCAAAGTCAAAGCGAACTTTATTGTCAATCAAGCACTGCAACATTACATTGCACGCAGACTGAAACTGCATTTCTCAGAGCCCCAAATGTGCAGGGAGACTTGCCCTGAAGTGATAAATAGTTGACAAAATGTAAGTCGCTTTGGATAAAAGCTTCTGCTAAATGCATGAATGTAAATGTAAAGTTAAAATTAAGACATACAACTAAGAAGTATAACTAAGATAAGACATCACAACTCGGTTGTTACGGTCTTGCTCTCTGAAGTGAGTTTAGTAGTCTGATGGCTTGTGGGCAAAAAAAAGCTGTTGCTGAGTCTGGTTGTTCTGCGACGCATACTGCTGTAGCACTTACCCAGATGGTAGGAGGGTGAACAGTGCATGTGAGTGGTGGGTAGTGTCTTTGATGATTTTGATGGCTCTTCTTTGACAACGGGATGGATACAGGTCCTGAATGGATGGTAGAGCTGATCTTGTGATCTTCTCTGCTGTTCTCACCACCCTCTGTAGTGCTTTCTGGTCTGCAACATGGCAGCTGCCATACCACACTGAGAGACTGCTGGTGAGTATGCTCTCAATGGCACCCCTGTAGAAGGTGGTGAGTGCTGAAAGAGGGAGACTGGCGGTGTTGGTGGTCCATGTCAGGTCATCAGTGATATGCACTCCCAGGAACTTGGTGCTTTTTACTGATTCCACAGCACTGCCGTTGATGGTGAGAGGTGTGTGTGGCTTGTGATTCTTTCTAAAGTCCACTGTTATTTCCTTTGTTTTGTTGACATTGAGATGTAGGTTTTTGGTGTCACACCAGGTGATGATATAGTGCACCTCTTCCCTGTAGGATGAGTCGTCATCGTTGCTGATGAGGCCAACCACTGTTGTGTCATCAGCAAACTTGATGATGTGGTTTGAGTTGTATCTGGCACAACAGTCATGGGTCATCAGGACACCCCTGGGGGACTCCTGTGTCTGTGATGAGTTTTTGCCGACTCTTACTGTCTGTGGTCTGTTAGTGAGAAAGTCTAGTTGCAGAGTGGTGTGCTGATGCCTATGGTTTATAGTTTGTCCACCAGGTGTTGTGGGATGACTGTGCTTTCAAAGCACTTCATCATGATGGGAGTCAGTGCTATGGGCCGGTAGTCATTGAGAGTTGTTGCTGGGGATTTCTTGGGTAGCGGTATGATGGTTGTGGCTTTGAAGCACTCTGGTATGATGGCTTGGCTCAGAGAGATGTTGAAGATATTTGTGAGAACATCTGTGAGTGAGTCAGCACAGTCTCTTAGCACATGCCCAGTTATGTTGTCCGGGCCAGCAGCCTTCCTGGGATTCACCTGTCCAAGGATCCTCCGCACGTCAGCTGGGTCCAGTTTCAGTACTATATCATGCGAACAGTGGGGGGCTTTTGTTGGGAGTGGTGGTGTTGTTTTCTTCAAACCAGCTGAATAACACATTTAAGTGAGTTGAGAAAGTCTGCGTTGTCGTCGCATGGGGGAGGGGTGGGCCTGTAGCCAGTTACAGTCTGAATGCCTTGCCATAGGCGTCTGGAGTCTTTTGTGTCAGTGAAGTGAGATTGGATTTTCTGTCCATAGGCATGCTTTGCTGCTCTCATGCCCTGGTTCAGGTTAACCCTCGCTGCACTGAGGGTATCCTTGTCTCCAGCTCTCAGGAGCTCACGAGCCTCCCTGGTAAACCAGGGTTTATCGTTGGCCCTTGTGGTGATGTTCTTCGTGACAGTTACATCTTCCATGCATTTTGAAATGTAGCTGGTCACAGATTCAGTGTTGTGTTATGTGTTATGTTGATATGTTGGTTGGAAGTGGCAGCCTCTCTGAAAACATTCCAATCTGTGCGCTCAAAACAGTCTTGCAGAGCTGAGGTGGCCCCCTCTGGCCAGGTCCTGATCTGTTTCATAGATGGTTTGCACCTCGTTAGCAGTGGCCTGTAGGCTGGGGTGAGCCGGGTGATCAGAGTTACCCAAGTGGTGGTGGGGCGCGGCTTTGTAGGCTTGTTTCACGTTTGTAAACACCTGGTCCAAGGTGTTTTGTCCTCTGGTTGCAAAGTCCACGTTTGTGATATTAAGGGAGTACTGTTTTCAATTTGGCTTGGTTGAAATCGCCCGCGATAATGTTAGCAGCATCCGGACTTGCAGCGCGCTCACGACTGATACAATGTAGAGAGTGTGTCCTTTGTGTTCGCGCTAGGCGGCACATACACAGCTGTTAAAGTGACGACGGTGAATTTGATGAACCTGGTCTAGATACACAAATACAACGACATGTAGAAACACAACCTGATCTAAACACACAAATACAACAACATGAACAAACACAACCTGGTCTCGACACGGTGTCAGCTCTATGTTCCCACAACTATATGTTCCCACAACTCTATGTTCCCACAACTCTACTGTATGTTCCCACAGCTCTATGTTCCCACAGCTCTATTTTCCCACAGCCCTATGTTCCCACATTGTTAGGAATTTTTATTTTTCACAGAATTTTTGGAAATTAGGCCCTATGGTCCCACAGCCCTATGTTCCCACAACCCTATATTCCCACATTTCCTAATAAATTGGGCCCTATGTTCCCACAGCCCCATGCTCTCACATTACAAAGATTTTTTTTTTTTTTAATTAGACCCTATTTTCCCACAGCAGTGTGTTTCGGATAAGGGCATGTTCACACCAACACAGGTAATATTCAACCTGTTAGCCCTTCCGTTCACATTAGTATGGAGGATTCTGAAACTGAAAATGATTCCAAAAATGATTGCTGAGGTTGATTTCAAAAATTATCTTTAAGGTGGATGCATATAAAATCGTTGTGGAATGTGGATGCAAAACGTTCTGAAAACGAGAGTCGATGAAGATCATTTTCACTGTGAATATGAATCTAGGCAGCACAGCATAAAAGAACCTTAACCCTTACCCTAAACCCCACTACCTGGAAGGCACTATTGAGGGCAAATAATACCAAAGATCGAATCTTGCTTGAACTTACAAAGGGGGTCTACCAGGCAGGAGTAGAAATGTGGGACTATAGTACCTGACTTTGAAGAACTCTTAGAAATGTGAGAATATAGGGCTGTGGGAATATAGGGCTGTGGGAACATAGAGCTGTGGGAACATAGAGCTGTGGGAACATAGAGCTGTGGGAACATAGAGCTGTGGGAACATACAGTAGAGCTGTGGGAACATAGAGTTGTGGGAACATAGAGCTGTGGGAACATAGACACGCTCCCCTAGACACACACAACAAGGTGAAGAAACACAACCTGGTCTAAATACACATTACACACACACAACAAGGTGAGGAAACACAACCTGGTCTGGACACACAAAAAAAGAGAAGGTGAAGAAACACAACCTGGTCTAAACACACACACACAACAACATGAAGAAACACAACCTGGTCTAGACACACAAATACAACAACATGAAGAAACACAACCTGGTCTAGACACACAAATAAACAAGTTAAAAGAGCACAACCTGTTGTTGGCACTCAAATACAACAACAAGGTGAAAAGGGGCCAATTGTGTCCCTATGCATCCACTACAGCATCTCCCTCCATATGATAGGGCTGCATGGAAATTATGTTTGTGTGTGTGGGAAGAAGTGTGTGTGGAGGAATAATGTTAGTGTGTGTGGGAAGAAGTGTGTGTGGAGGAATAATGTTTGAGTGTGGGGGAGCATTGGAGGGGCTGTTTATATGTCTAAATGTTGAGATGTGATGTCTGTCTTGTTATGTTTCTTTTTTTTAATCTATGTATTCTGAATATATCTGTTCTTTATAATTACTTGGTGCTACGTGTAGAGTCGAGTACGTCTGTAAGAGTCGAGTATGTCTGTATGAGTATGTCTGTTCTTTATAATTACTTAGTGCTACGTTTAGAGCCGAGTACGTCTGTAAGAGTCGAGTACGTCTGTAAGAGTCGAGTATGTCTGTATGAGTATATCTGTTCTTTATAATTACTTAGTGCTACGTTTAGAGCCGAGTACGTCTGTAAGAGTCGAGTATGTCTGTATGAGTATGTCTGTTCTTTATAATTACTTAGTGCTACGTTTAGAGCCGAGTACATCAAGTATGTAAATCACGTCATTAGTCAAGTAGTGTAAGCATTCAGAGAGCAGCAGACATGTCGGTGGTGGGGGAGAATCACAGGAGAGGGATTGGAGGGAAAACATGTTTCATGTTCGTTAATCTGTGCTGACATTTCAACAAGCTGGCTGACAGACAGCACATCCAACACATTACAGCAAGTGGGAGAAAAACATGAATCACCGTTGAATAAGCTGAACTTTAGTTGGACTGCTATTTGACGCCACAGGACGTAAATCTAAAGTTTCCTTTTGTCTCCGCTCATGACAGGCAGCAAACTCTGACTTACTGCACTTTTATTGCAGGCAAACAAATGTGTCAATAAAGGACTTTTTTCACATTTGTATTTTACAGTGATGCGCCTCCAGCTTAAGAAATGAGCTGTGGCAGTAAATATGACAGCCATCCTTGCTCACATCTGCGGTGGGATCACAGCACACACACACACACACACACACACATAGACAAAGACACATTCAGTGGAAGCCAGCATTTACCAGCACCCATCAATTTCTCACCCATTTCCCTGCCTGCTGCAACAGTAACGGACCCCCCCCCACACACACACACACTGCCCCACGCATACACACACTCACACATACACACTCACTGTCCTACTCACACACACACACATACACAGTGTTTAGTTGAGGAGGTGTTAACAGAGGAGGTATTTAGGTGTTTACTTGAGGAAGTGTTTACTGGGGGAGGGCCTGAAGAGGTGTTCACAAGGGAGTGTTTACGAGAGAAGGTGTTAATTGGAGGAGGTGTTTCATAGGGGAGGTGTTCACTAAAGATGTTCTGTAGAGGAGGTGTTTCATAGGGGAGGTGTTCATTAAAGATGTTCTCACAGGAGCCGTTTCGTAGCGGAGGTGTTCACGTGCAGAGGAGGTGTTTCATTAGCGGTTCAACTCCGTGAGCTCGCACGAGGGTCTGGTCTCGGCTTGTTGAGCCTGAAGTCTTTGTTTACGCCATAAACGAGCCCGCCTCTATGCCATAGATCCAATCACAATCGTGGAGCGGGATGTTAACAGGTATGACGTAGCAAGTAGTACGTGACAGGCACATTGAATTTTCCAATCAGGTTCGAGATTTTTTTTTTAATACAGCCCCCGCCCCGTCACAGCAGAAAAGTCAGGTCTAGGCATATCCTGAGCCGAGAAGTGTTCACAGATGTCATAGACTGAGCAACCGCATCCATCCTGAGCATGTGGACCAGGTTAGTGTTTCATAGGGGAGGTGTTCACTAGATTTGTTCACTAGAGAAGGTGCTTCATAGAGGAGGTGTTCACTAGAGATGTTCTCTAGAGGAGGTGTTTCATAGAGGAGGTGTTCACTAGACTAGAGATGTTCTCTAGAGGAGGTGTTTCATAGAGGAGGTGTTCACTTAAGACTAGAGATGTGTTGTCACAGAGAGTCAGATGTTTCATTAGAAGAGGTGTTCACTAGACTAGGTGCTCATAGAGGCTAGAAATGTTTCATAGAGTGAGGTAGTCTCATTAGAGGAGGTGTTTCATAGAGGAGGTGGTTCACTAGAATGTTGAGGATGCCTTTCATAGAGGAGGTGTTCATAGAGTGAGGTGTTCATGCGGTGGTGCGGAGGCGGTGTTCATAGAGGAGGTGTTCATCGAGTAGATGTTCTAATAGTGGCATCGGTGTTTCGAATAGGTGTTTTTACTCAGAAGATGTTCCATCGAGGAGGTGTTCACTAGAGATGTTCACTAGAGGAGGTGTTTCATAGAGGAGGTGTTCACTAGAGATGTTCTCTAGAGGAGGTGTTTCATAGATGAGGTGTTCACTAGAGATGTTCACTAGAGGAGGTGTTTACTAGAGGTGTTTCATAGAGGAGGTGTTCACTAGAGGAGGTGTTCACTAGAGGAGATGTTCTCTAGAGGAGGTGTTTCATAGATGAGGTGTTCACTAGAGATGTTCACTAGAGGAGGTGTTTACTAGAGGTGTTTCATAGAGGAGGTGTTCACTAGAGGAGGTGTTCACTAGAGGAGGTGTTTACTAGAGGAGGCGATCACTAGAGGAGGTGTTTAACATGGAGAGGTGATCAATAGAGGAGGTGTTCAATAGAGGAGGTGTTTATTACAGGCGGTGTTTAATAGAGGAGGTGTTTACTAGAGGAGGTGTTCACTAGAGGAGGTGTTTACTAGAGGAGGTGTTCAATAGAGGAGGTGTTTATTACAGGTGGTGTTTAATAGAGGAGGTGTTTACTAGAGGTGTTTCATAGAGGAGGTGATCAATAGAGGAGGTGTTTACTAGAGGAGGTGATCAATAGAGGAGGTGTTTATTACAGGCGGTGTTTAATAGAGGAGGTGTTTACTAGAATAGTTGTTTACTAGAGGAGGTGTTCACTAGAACAGTTGTTTACTAGAATAGTTGTTTACTAGAAGAGGTGTTCACTAGAGGAGGTCTTTCCAAGTGGGAGTCTGAGGGTAGCATTGGTTGTGAATGTGATTCATTAGTGGAGGCAGCTGATGTCCTGCGACTGTTGGGTAGAAAAACGCTGGGTCGAAACAGCGCTGGGTAGGACCGCTGGGTAAGAGTGCTCCCATTCTAATGAATAAATCATCCAAATAAAAGAGAGATCAATTAATGTAAGAGAAGAAACCCGGAGGCCGCTGTGCCTTAAATTAAGAGACAGAAATGTGAGACAGCAAGAGCAAAGATTCTGGGGGGAAAAAGGAGAATAGATGTTACTGTATGTGAGCTTGTGTTTCAATAGCTGTCATAACATTGCCCACAGACACGGAGACAGTGTGTGTGTGTGTGTGTGTGTGTGTGTGTGTGTGTGTGTCCACAGACACAGAGATACTGCAGCAGCCTTCTATTCCGCCAGGGACGGACAGGCCTGTCTGTTAGAGCGACAACATTGCAAGTGACGGAGGGAGAAGAGAGATGATTTATAAGATGATGATGTGTCAACTCCGACACCCCAAGGCACACTCTCTGCTCCACACTGCATCTAACAGAGAGGGTGGATATGTGTGTGTGTGTGTGTGTGTGTGTGTACCCAAGGCACACTCTCTGCTCGAGACTGCATCTAACAGAGAGGTTGGATGGCAGACAGCTGCAGTAGGCAGCTAATTGAGGCCAAAGCTCGACTGAGGCCAACATGTGTCTGTGGGTAATGATCATCTGAGGCTGACACTCATCTGAGGTGAATGACTGAGCCAAGCTATTGTGTGTGTGTGTGTGTGTGTGTGTGTGTGTCTGTGGGTAATGATCTTCTGAGGCTGACTCTCGTCTGAGGTGAATGACTGAGCCAAGCTATTGTGTGTGTGTGTGTGTGTGTGTGTGTGTGTGTGTGTGTATTGTCTGTGGGTAATCGTTGGTGAATGACTGAGCCAAACTATTGCCTGTCTTAGGCTACTGCTTCACTGAGACTAATGCCTGTGTAAAGGAGGCCAGCTAGCTTGGCTAGCTCGACTAGCTTGGCGTCAGTATATGTAAATCCTCATTGCCCAATTCCTGGGCGCTTCTAATAGCTGAGTTAGAAGCTCAGGCTTTTAGCTCAGTGGTAAGAGCACCCGACTCCCACGCAGGTTGCAGGTGGCAGGTTAGAGACCCGTGTGCGGTGCGGACCGCCAGCGGCTACACCTGCCTGAGGCATGAGGCAAAGGCTAATGCTTCTGTGAGGCTAATACCTCAGTATTTATTAGGCCCCAGGCAGGTAGGCTGAGTCCATGAGGCGTGGATCTGCCCAAGGTTTCTTCCTACATAACAAATTATTTACAAAGCGAGGGAGTTTTTCCTTGCCCCTGATTCTCATGGATGCTTCCCGTACTGTCTGTAAAGCGCCGTGAGACAATGTACTGTATTTGTGCGCTATACAAATAAAATTGAATTGAATTGAATACCTGTGAAATGCTAATACTCATCTGTGGCTAACACCTGTCTAATGCTAACATTCATCTGTGGCTAACACCTGTCTAATGCAAACACCTGTTTAATGCTAACACTCGTTTGAGGCTAACACCTGTGTAATGCTAACACCTGTCTAATGCTAACATTCATCTGAGGCTAACACCTGTCTAATGCTAGCGTTCATCTGAGGCTAACACCTGTCTAATGCTAGCGTTCATCTGAGGCTAACACCTGTCTAATGCTAACGTTCATCTGAGGCTAACACCTGTCTAATGCTAGCGTTCATCTGAGGCTAACACCTACTATATCTAATGCTAGCGTTCATCTGAGGCTAACACCTACTATATCTAATGCTAACGTTCATCTGAGGCTAACACCTATCTAATGCTAACATTCATCTGAGGCTACCATCAGAGCGTTTTAACGGCAGGCCAGCTCACTCCCTCTGAATTCTTTCAACCTGCAATTCTGCTAGCAGTCGGTGTTGAGTAAGAAGAAAAACAATGGGTGCCTATGGAACTTCAGGCTAACTGCATCATTTTCAACTGCATGGACAAAATATTACAGATTGCACTTTATTTATAACAGGGGGGGGGGGGGGGAGGGTTCCAAATATGACTACGACTATGAATATGAATGTTAGCACTCTACCATCTCGCTGTAAAATTGGCCCTAAGATCGTAAAGATATAATTTTTTTATTATTATTTAATTTGATATAATTTAATTAATTCAATTGTTTTTTAATGTAAAGGCAAAGGTTGTGTTTATGAATACTTTCAAAAGAAGTACCGCTATCCCATCTAGAGCAATCTTGTCTAGAACTCTCCACAGCAGTGTTGGGTACACATTAAAGGAAAATACCGGAGTGAATTCAAGCATAGCCCTGTTGAAAGAGCTTGCTAAATGCGCTGGTTAGCCAGTGCAACAAAATAATTTGGTACAGCACAGACCGAACGGAACGCAGAAGCAAACAGGCAATTTACACTGAATCAATGGGACCTGACTGTTGGAAACCG
>JAODXP020000025.1:31171621-31176621 GCA_027497455.2 Sardinella longiceps
TTAAACACAGCGGAACTGATCTGAACACGTTAAATGGGTCTGATAGGCTACTCGGGACGGTGCAAACGCATTAGCCACAAACTTAATTCTTCCCTTCTATTAAAAAAAAAAAAGATTAGCACAGGCAACCTGCTGTATGTAGCGCATCTCTGATTTGGGAAATGCATGCATGCATGCCCGCCTGTAATGCGCCCCTTTGGGAAATTCTACTGGTCTCAGACATTTACTGGCCACGATCGAGTTCCTTCCTTCCTTCCTTCCTTCCCGCGGTAGCTAATCACAGTTGATGGACTTGTGGTACTCACCCATGGCTCCGTGTCTTTGTGCCTCTCCCAGATCAAACCCGACAATCTCTGCTGTCCCCAATCGCGCAAGGAGCGAAACTTAGAACCCAGAATGATCAGAAGGTTCACGCATGACCGCGTGCAGGACACAGCGAGATGTCTCCGGTTGTCAGGTCTGCCACGGCTTCACCATATTATATGTATACGCGTCGAAATCCAGCAGAAACATATTTTCAGATATGAAACCAATAAACATGGGAGCCCCGAATGACAAGTTTGTGCATTTCTGTAATCAGCCTGAGGAATAAGAGATCCCGCGGTAAAGCCTCCCGGGCTTCCGTGATGGACACTGGCGCGGATGGCTCGCGCTGCAGGAGAGGAGAAACCGGCAGTAATTCCGAAGGTTGGCAGAGCTCGAGGCAGCGGATGGAGTAGGCTGGACAAAGTGGCTGTGATGTTATTTGTGGTTTGGATCCCGGGCACCGCCAACAAACACTGCCGCTACTGCTGCCGACCTCTCTCTCTCTCACTCTCTCTCTCTCCGCCTCCTCTACCTACTCTCTCCCTCCCACTACATAACCAAGCCCCGAAGTAACACTTGAAATGGAATTTATTTTTAGGCGAAGCTTCTCCCAGATTTTCACTGATATTGGGAAACAAACCAGAAAAGCCACAATAAAATGTATCCAGAATGAATGTCTTCTGATAAACTGTTTTGTTGACAGACAGATTTGATGGCTGATGTCACACAAATGGTAGCCTATCTGTCTAGTTTTTAAATGTTATGTGGCGATCACCTGGGCCGGATGTGGCCCGTAGGCCAGGAGTCTGAGATGTTAGTGTATGTGCCTATGTAACGGAGGCCAGCTAGCTCGGCTAGCGTGGCGGTAGTACGTGTAAATCCTCATCACCCAATTCCATGGGCACTTCTAACATGCTGAGTTAGAAACTTGGGCTTTTGGCTCAATTGGTTAGAGCGTCCCACTCCCACGCCTGGAGTTTGTAACTTGTGGGGTGGCAGGTTCGAGACCGTGTGCGGTGCTGACCGCCACCAGCAACACCTATCCATAGGCCTATATCCAACACATCTGGATGCCACTTGCCACCAGCAACACCTATCCATAGGCCTATATCCAACACATCTGGATGGTAAAATAATAAAGTAGGCCAGAGTATAGCACAGGAGTCTGAGATGTTAGTGTGTGTGCCGATATACATCTGGATGGAAAAATAATAAAGTAGGCAATAACACAGCTTCATACCCTAGAGCCTAGATTACACACACACACACACACACACACACACACACACACACAGAGACCGTCTCTCAGTCTCTGCTGTTTCCAATAAGCACATCCATCCTTCAGCAACACTTGCAAAGTGCAGATCGTTCCCCTGTGTCTCCTTATGTATCTGTTGTCTCTGTGTGTCTCTCTGTGCCCCCCCCAACCCCCCCATCTCTTAGTGTATCTCTATCTATCTGTGTGTGTGTCCCATCTCTTAGTGTATCTCTATCTGTGTGTGTGTGTGTGTCTCTCTGTGCCCCCCCCCATCTCTTAGTGTATCTCTATCTGTGTGTGTGTGTGTGTGTGTGTGTCCCATATCTTAGTGTATCTCTATCTGTGTGTGTGTGTGTGTGTGTGTGTGTCCCATATCTTAGTGTATCTCTATTTGTGTGTGTGTGTGTGTGTGTGTCCCATATCTTAGTGTATCTCTATCTGTGTGTGTGTGTGTGTGTCCATCTCTTAGTGTATCTCTATCTGTGTGTGTGTGTGTATCTCTGTGTGTGTATCTGTGTGTGTGTGTGTGTGTGTCTGTGTGTGTGTGTCCCCATCTCTTAGTGTATCTCTGTGTCTGTCTCACTGTGTGTATGTCTGTCTGTGTGCCTGTATCTCTCACCCCCCCCCCCCATCTCTATCTGTGTATGTGTCTGTGTGTGTGTGTGTGTGTGTGTGTGTGTGTGTGTCTCTGTGTGTGTCTGTCTCCCGCACCCTCAGTAACATAATTGTGCCGTTTGCAGCATGAGTGTGAGATCCTCCATCCTCAGAGTTGTTAAGCCAGTCAGAAGTGAAGGATGCTCTGTTCTCTCAAAGTACAAAGTCTGATTCTTCAACCACTGTGTGTCAATCAAGTATGTTGTAGTCAACACCATCATATCTGTGCTGCTGCTGTTGCCTGCATGAAACTGAGGAATGCATCTCTGATGGTTTAGCCTTGTCTAGGGAATGAAAAGAATTGAATATGTCTCTGCAGTTGCCTTGGCACCGCCAAGTCTCTTGGTTTCAGTTTAACTCCTAGTTTCCAAGGCATTCAATGGACAGGGTTTAAAAAGTGGCTTTTACCTTGCGATGGTCCATTTGTATTTTCAAAAGAGTTTCATGAAAACTAATTCAAATTTAGAAGTAGCTCAAAAAGGTTGAATTTTACTAATTGGCCAAATCATCATTCTGAAAATCTCTTTACTTGTCTCGTATCAAACAAAAAAGACTGTTTGAAGCTTCCAGCTGAAGCTGAGCACATTGAACAATGTTACATTGGCCCAGAAAACTGTCCTCATTACTGGGTGATATATGGCCTCAAATAATAGGAAGTTGAAAATGTGCACATATGTATATTGTTGCCTTTCTTATACAGCATAAATGACGATACTATTGCTCTACTAGTGTTTAATTCATGTCTATTACACATGTATTTATTATACAGCATGAATGACGATACTATTGCTCTACTAGTGTTTAATTCATGTCTATTACACATGTAGGCTATGTGTATAACACCTTTATTATACAGCATAAATGACGATACTATTGCTCTACTAGTGTTTAATTCATGTCTATTACACATGTATTTATTATACAGCATAAATGACGATACTATTGCTCTACTAGTGTTTAATTCATGTCTATTACACATGTATGTGTAACACCTGGCCAATGAAACGGATTCTGAATTCTGCGATCATATTGGAGGAGGCTGTACCATCATTTGGAGCAGGAGGACGGCAGCCGCTACGGGAGCTGTGGAGGAAGAGGAGGGATTCTGGGATACTTGTAGATCTAGAACTCCTTTGCGCCACCAGCAGGAAGGATATGATAAAGAATGTTGGAAAACTTTACAGGATGAACAGCTATGGAGGCCAGAGACACAGCAGGAGAGGCAAAACCTGTTTACCTCAGACTAGGATGACATTGTTGACGTATCCATGGAGACGGAGATGTTTGTATGATGGGATGTATGAGGGTTGTTGAGGGACAGCAGTGCTGCAGTTTTGATCTCATCCTCCCCCAGCGGCTAACTGCATCCTCAGACTGAGATGGAACTCTGAGTCGGAACTCTTCAGCGAGGCACACAGTGGTTGGCATGGAGACTTCATGCCTCACAGTCAGAGCAGCTTGGAGACCTCAGACTCAGGAGACTCCATGCCTCACAGTCAGACTCCGACTCCAGGACATCAAGTTTGTTCCCAGCTCAGACTGCGTCTCAAGCAAGGCTTCAACCTCAGAGAAAACTAACAATATCAGTAAGACAGTAAGACAGCCACATCTATAGTGTCCACAGGAAGGAGAAAGTAAGACAGCAAGACTTCAACCGGTAACACTTTAATTTACAGCCCGTGAATGTGATGTACAAAAACAGAAAGTAAGACAGTCTCACCTGTAGTGTCCACAGAAAGTAAGACAGTCTCACCTGTAGTGTCCACAGAAAGTCAACAGAGAAGTTTAATATTCCATGAACAGAGATCAACAACAGAAAAAAACATTTTCTAATTTGATATAGCATGCTCCATTATTGTGTGTGTGTGTGTGTGTGTGTGTGTGTGTGTGTGTGTGTGTGTGTGTGTGTGTGTGTGTACATGCTCCATTATTTTCCATTATTTTCTGCCATCAGACCAAAGTTTAAAACACACACTTTGGGCCTACCTCTCCAACACACATTTGTGTGTGTGTGTGTGTGTGTGTGTGTGTGTGTGTGTGTGTGTGTGTGTGTGTGTGTGTGTATGCTCCATTATTTTCTCCCATCAGACCCAAGTTTGATACAAACACTTTGGGTCTCATTCTCCTACCAATCTTACATTAGAATGTGTGCGTGCGTGCATGTATGTGTGTGTGTGTGTGTGTGTGTGTGCGCGCGTGTGCGTGTGTGAGTGTGTGTGTGTGTGAGTGTGCACCAATGCTCTACTCCACTGAGTGGGAGCCAGTGTAATCATGATGGTGGATTTGAGTAATTAACAGCAGCTAAGATGCTTTGTGATTGGCTCTCTAAGGAGTGTAAGTGCTCCCACAGGCTTGTGATTGGCTCTCTCAGGAGTGTAAGTGCTCCCACAGGCTTGTGATTGGCTCTCTAAGGAGTGTAAGTGCTCCCACAGGCTTGTGATTGGCTCTCTAAGGAGTGTAAGTGCTCCCACAGGCTTGTGATTGGCTCTCTAAGGAGTATAAGTGCTCCCACAGGCTTGGACACAAACACATGTTTTCTGCCCTGACCAAAATCAAATAAATAAATAAATAAATGTACCGTATGGCGGTACCAAACTAGGACATCTCAGCACAGCCGTTGGACTCAAGCACATCAAGAGACCAATTACTTAACCATCACCATTATCATGTGCATAACACACACACACACACACACACACACACACACACACACACACAGCATAGGCTAACCTCAATAAGCCTAGTGGGTTTACTGGGTATCCCAGAAACACTTTTGAAAAGT
>JAODXP020000025.1:31209121-31234121 GCA_027497455.2 Sardinella longiceps
ACCCATCAGAGTGAGAGCGTTACAACATGGCACCCGTCAGAGTGAGAGCGTTACAACATGGCACCCGTCAGAGTGAGAGCGTTACAACATGGCACCCGTCAGAGTGAGAGCGCTACAACATGGCACCCATCAGAGTGAGAGCGCTACAACATGGCACCCATCAGAGTGAGAGCGTTACAACATGGCACCCATCAGAGTGAGAGCGTTACAACATGGCACCCGTCAGAGTGAGAGCGTTACAACATGGCACCCGTCAGAGTGAGAGCGCTACAACATGGCACCCGTCAGAGTGACAGTGCAACAAAGGGTGGGAGAAAGAGTGAGAGAGTGAGCGCAAGTATACTTAAATTAGCAGAGAGAGGTAGGGAGCGAGAGAAAGAGAGATAAAGATGGGGAGAGAGAGGGTGGGAGAGAGACAGAGAGAAAGAGAGAGAGAGAGTGGGAGAGAGAGAGGGTGGGAGAGAGAGAAAAAGCTGGAGAGAGAGAGGGTGGGAGAAAGAGTGAGAGTGCAAGTACACTTGGGAACACCTAGAATTCTGGTCTCTGGTGAGGTCCTCTGCTTTCAGAAATATGAGTCCATAGAAGAAGACCTTCAGAAGATTAACAGTCAGTCACAGAACTGTGAATCTGCCCACAACAATGACAGGACTGGCCTGGCCAATGGGCAAAGAGACAGGCGAGGTAAGCGTCCAGATCTAAGAAAGTAAGCAGGAGGGTTTTTCTTTATCTTTTCCTTTTCTCTTTGTGTAACCACCTTGGCTTCTGTTAGTGGGTTTTCTCTATTACGTTGTATTCTTGATTCACTTATTGATGATGGATCAAAGGAACAAGTAAACAAGATCTTTTTTCTGAAATCCTGTTGCAGAGTCTTTTATGTTGCTTGTTCCTAACTGATGGCTAAGTTGGAGATGGTAGCAATGCATTATTAAGCAGCATGTGAAAGACTACCTACAGTCACCTCACCAAAGGACTCTTATCATCCCGACAGTAACTTCATTAAAGGACTCTTGGCATAGAGATCTCTACCGTCCCTACAGTCACCTCACAGAACAGAAATAAGATTTTTATTCTCTATCAGGGACGGAGGAGAGGAGCGCTGGATGATCATGTGACTCTGATGAAGGAGCTGACATGGAGAATAGAGAGATACTGGATGATCATGTGACTGATGAAGGAGTGGAGCTGATGACAATGGTGTGTGTGTGTGTGGGGGGGGGGGGGTGGATAGAGAAGCTGGATGATGATATGACACTGGTGAGGGGATGGAAGGGATATCTCAGTTCAACCTCACTTCCTTCAACATCATCTTTGGATGAAAGAAGTTATTTAAATGCTAATTTAATTCCTTTGTGCTTCTGTTCAAACCTAAGTGGGAGAGACGGGGGGGGGGGGGGGGGTGAGATATCTGCTAGCTAAAATAGCTGAGAAAGAGAGAGAGAGAATGAGAGAAAGAGTTAGATATCTGCTCGCTAAAATAGCTGTTTTATTACATTATCATGCATTTGACTTGCAGTCAGTCAGGCCCACTCTAACTCTCTCTTTCTTCCTCTCTCTCTCTCTCTCTCTCTCTCTCTCTCTCTCTCTCTCTCTCTCTCTCTCTCTCTGCTTGCACATTTTCTATTTATTTGTTGACTTGTTTATTTATTTATTTATGTCTCCTGCTCCTCAGTGCTGACGGAGCAAAGATGCATGAAATGTGTTATTTGGTCTTTGCCGCCTTTTGAATGGGTCTCATTTGAGACGGACACACACACACACACACACACACACACCTTTTGAATTGGGCCAAGATGGACACACACAGCTACAGTAGATGTGCCTTTTAAATGGGGCTCATTTGAGATGGACACACACACACACACACACACAGCAACAGTAGATGTGCGATGGACACACACACACACACACACACACACACACACACACACACACACACACACACACACAGCAACAGTAGATGTGCAATGGACACACACACACACACGCAGCAACAGTAGATGTGCGATGGACACACACATAGCAACAGTAGATGTGTGATGGACACACACAGCTAGATGTGGCTTTTGAATGGGGCTCATTTGAGACACACACAGCTACATGAAGCAATCCACCACTAATTTACCAGCAGTCTGATTTTGAGTGGTCATTTGTGTGTGTATATATGTGTGTGTGTGTGTGTGTGTGTGTGTGTGTGTGTGAATATGTGTGTGTGTGTGTGTGTGTGTGAGTGTGTGTGTGTGTGTGTGTGTGAATATACTGTAAGCAATCCTAGAGAAGGAAGCTGAGATTGCATTATATGAGAAATGTGTGTGGAGCCTGTAGCAGTTCAGTGAGACAGTAGGACTCTTTGTGCTCTCCCTCACCATGTAGCATTTACACAACAGGGTACAGGGTTAATGCCAATGCAATCAGCACAATAGGGTACATTGTTAGGGTTAATGCCAATGCAATCAGCACAATAGGGTACATTGTTAGGGTTAATGCCAATGCAATCAGCACAATAGGGCTAGGGTTAATGCCAATGCAATCAGCACAATAGGGTACAGGGTTAATGCCAATGCAATCAGCACAATAGGGCTAGGGTTAATGCCAATGCAATCAGCACAATAGGGCTAGGGTTAATGCCAATGCAATCAGCACAATAGGGTACAGGGTTAATGCCAATGCAATCAGCACAATAGGGTACATTGTCAGAGTTAATGCCAATGCCATCAGCACAATAGGGTTAGGGTTAATGCAAATGCAATCATCACAATAGGGTACAGGGTTATTGCCGATGCAATCAGCAAAATAGGGTGCAGTCCAGCACAATGGTATTGGTGCATTAGTGCTGGACTCATATAACTGCATTAGTGCTGCATTAGTGCTGGACTCATATAACTGCATTAGTGCTGGACTCATATAACTGCATTAGTGCTGGACTCATATAACTGCATTAGTGCTGCATTAGTGCTGGACTCATATAACTGCATTAGTGCTGGAGTGCTGGACTCATATAACTGCATTAGTGCTGGACTCATATAACTGCATTAGTGCTGGACTCATATAACTGCATTAGTGCTGGACTCATATAACTGCATTAGAGCTGCATTAGTGCTGGACTCATATAACTGCATTAGTGCTGGACTCATATAACTGCATTAGTGCTGGACTCATATAACTGCATTAGTGCTGCATTAGTGCTGGACTCATATAACTGCATTAGTGCTGGACTCATATAACTGCATTAGTGCTGGACTCATATAACTGCATTAGTGCTGCATTAGTGCTGGACTCATATAACTGCATTAGTGCTGGACTCATATAACTGCATTAGTGCTGCATTAGTGCTGGACTCATATAACTGCATTAGTGCTGCATTAGTGCTGGACTCATATAACTGCATTAGTGCTGGACTCATATAACTGCATTAGTGCTGCATTAGTGCTGGACTCATATAACTGCATTAGTGCTGGACTCATATAACTGCATTAGTGCTGCATTAGTGCTGGACTCATATAACTGCATTAGTGCTGGACTCATATAACTGCATTAGTGCTGGACTCATATAACTGCATTAGTGCTGGAGTGCTGGACTCATATAACTGCATTAGTGCTGGACTCATATAACTGCATTAGTGCTGCATTAGTGCTGGACTCATATAACTGCATTAGTGCTGGACTCATATAACTGCATTAGTGCTGCATTAGTGCTGGACTCATATAAGTGTATTAGTGCTGGACTCATATAACTGCATTAGTGCTGCATTAGTGCTGGACTCATATAACTGCATTAGTGCTGCATTAGTGCTGGACTCATATAACTGCATTAGTGCTGCATTGGTGCTGGACTCATATAACTGCATTAGTGCTGCATTGGTGCTGGACTCATATAACTGCATTACTGCTGCATTAGTGCTGGACTCATATAACTGTATCAGTGCTGGACTCATGTAGCTGCATTAGTGCTGGACTCATATAACTGCATTAGTGCTGCATTAGTGCTGGACTCATATAACTGCATTAGTGCTGCATTAGTGCTGGACTCGTATAACTGCATTAGTGCTGCATTAGTGCTGGACTCATATAACTGCATTAGTGCTGCATTAGTGCTGGACTCATATAACTGCATTAGTGCTGGACTCATATAACTGCATT
This sequence comes from Sardinella longiceps, assembly GCA_027497455.2. Classification (NCBI taxonomy): domain Eukaryota; kingdom Metazoa; phylum Chordata; class Actinopteri; order Clupeiformes; family Clupeidae; genus Sardinella; species Sardinella longiceps. The sequence goes on from JAODXP020000025.1 coordinate 31,213,259, forward strand.
AGTGCTGCATTGGTGCTGGACTCATATAACTGCATTAGTGCTGCATTGGTGCTGGACTCATATAACTGCATTACTGCTGCATTAGTGCTGGACTCATATAACTGCATTAGTGCTGGACTCATATAACTGCATTACTGCTGGACTCATATAACTGCATTACTGCTGGACTCATATAACTGCATTAGTGCTGGACTCATATAACTGCATTAGTGCTGGACTCATATAACTGCATTAGTGCTGGACTCATATAACTGCATTAGTGCTGCATTAGTGCTGGACTCATATAACTGCATTAGTGCTGCATTAGTGCTGGACTCATATAACTGCATTAGTGCTGCATTAGTGCTGGACTCATATAACTGCATTAGTGCTGGACTTGTATAACTGCATTAGTGCTGCATTATAGCTGAATTAGAGGTGCATTAGTGAGCTGGGCATGCTCCATTGCTTCTTCAGGTAGAATGCTGAATGCTAATTATGATGTGACAGTTATTATCTTTCTACATAAACAAGCTCAAAAATGCCCCATTAAGTAAGCTAAGCACACTTAAGATTCTAATAAATGTCATCCATGAATTATTCATCAAAACATGGCCAGGGGAGAGAAAACAGTTTCTCTTGATTTAGTGGAAAGATTCTCTCTGCAAAATATCACATTCCAAACAGTCAGGAATGCCATAATCCCAACAGCCAGGAATGCCTCATTCCCAACAGTCAGGAATGCCATAATCCCAACAGTCAGGAATGCCACATTCCCAACAGCCAGGAATGCCATAATCCCAACAGTCAGGAATGCCACATTCCCAACAGTCAGGAATGCCACATTCCCAACAGCCAGGAATGCCATAATCCCAACAGCCAGGAATGCCATAATCCCAACAGCCAGGAATGCCACATTCCTAACAGTCATTCCTGACATTTACTCATCTGTTCCGTCTCCTGTCTTGGGCAGTGACAAACACACGGCACTGTTGGGGTTTGTGTCGGGCAGCGAGAAACACACGGCACTGTTGGGGTTTGTGTCGGGCAGCGAGAAACACACGGCACTGTTGGGGTTTGTGTTGGGCAGTGAGAAACACACAGCACTGTTGGGGTTTGTGTCAGATCTACTAGGGCTCTGCCAAGTTCTTCTGAGTAAATGTGTGAGCGTTTATGTTGCACAAACACACCACAGTCAAGCCTCGAGATGTGAAGTAACAGCACCACCCAGAGGCTAACGGAGTCTCTAGCTGCATAATGAAGACAGTGGAATAACAGTAGTAATAGCAGTGGTAATAACAGTGGTCACGCTGAGTCTCTAGCTGTGTTATGAAGCCAGTGTAATAACAAAGTAATAACAGTAGTCACACTGATTTTCTTGCTGCATTATAAAGCCATTGTTATAACAGTGGTAATAGCAGGGTAATAACAGTGGTCACGCTGAGTCTCTAGCTGCACAATGAAGCCAGTGTGAAGCTGATGTGAACAGACAGTCACAGTCTCAATATTTGAGCGGAGTTCATCTTCATCTAATTACTCATGTGTGCGGGGCGCACACACACACACGCACACACACATACACCACTCACGGGCCGTGTGGGGCTCTGCTGTTCCAGCAGGCTCTCATGCACACAGGCGGTGCAGGGCACACACACACACACACACACACACACGCACGCACACACGCACCGCACACCGGCAGTGTGGGGCACACACACACACACACGCACACACACATACACCACTCATGGGCCGTGTGGGGCTCTGCTGTTCGAGCCGGCTCTCATGCACACAGGCGGTGCAGGGCACACACACACACACACACACACGCACCGCACACCGGCAGTGTGGGGCTCTGCTGTCCCAGCAGGCTCTGAAATGAGCTGTTCCTGTGTGTCTGGTCTTGCTGACCCCCTGTAGGTCAAACAAACACATTATGGGTCTGCGGCCTCCTAGCTGGGGGCTACACTACAGTATCTCAGCCTCCAGGAAAGTGTCTCCAAGCGAGACACGTGGCTTCAGTGTTTTGGACCAGCGTATGAATCAGTGCCTTTGACCAGCGTATGAATCAGTGTTTTTGACCAGCGTATGAATCTGTGTTTTTGACCCGAATATGAATCTGTGTTTTTGACCAGCGTATGAATCTGTGTTTTTGGCCCGAATATGAATCAGTGTTTTTGAATATCGTTTGAATCTGTGTCTTATACCAGCGTATGAATATGTATTTTAGACCCGAATATGAATCTGTGTTTTTGAACAGCGTATGAATCTATGTTTTCGACCCAAATATGACTGTGTTATCTGCACCGACCTTGGATCTGACCTTGGTGTACCTTAGTGTACCTGCTGGCACAATACTCCCCCCCTCCCTCTATCCCCCCACCCCAGAATAGAACACTTAGTTCTCAGTAATGTTTTTCCTTGGTCCAAATAACTACAATTCATTTCTTGTGAAAGCTACTGCGAGTACAGAAACAGCAATCAATAAGGCGCTCATGCTGTGAAATTGAAGCGGCTATATTTTTAATCAAGGGATTGTGACAGAGCCCAATTCAATAGTGCACACACACACACACACACGCACACACACACACACACACACACACACACACACACACGCCTTGCTCTGAGGATGTCTGAGTGAAACCCTTGCCCGTAGTTTCCAATTTCATGCTATTGACTAAAGCGCACGCAGACACACACACACACACACACACACACACACACACACACGCTGCCATCACACGGACAATAGAGGAGCTCTCCCTCTCCCCCAGCCTCTCAAACACAAACTCAACCAAACACATACACACACACACACACACACACACACACACACGCTGCCATCACACAGACAATAGAGGAACTCTCCTTCTCCCCCATCCTTTCGAACACAAACTCAGCCAAACACACACACACACACACACACCCACACACATCTAGCTGAGGGTAGCAGAGTGCAGCTGAGCTTGACTAATATGAAAATGTGATATTATGTAGCGCTCACCTGCAGGCTGGTTTGGGGGTTTCAGTTTCATTCATGCTTATGCAGACACACACACACACACACACACACACACACACACACACTCATACTTCTGCAGCCTACACACACACACACACACACACACACACACACACACACACACACACACACACACACACACACACACACATGCTAATGCAGCCACAGAGGACCATCAGAAGTGTGGGAGCTGAGTGGGTGGAGTAGTGTTAATCAGGAGAGGTTAAAGGTTAAGGGTGGAGGAGTGTTAATCAGGAGGGGTTAAAGTGGGGGATGGAGTGTTAAGCATGAGTGTTAATCAGAAAAGGTTAAAGGGGGGATGGAGTGTTAAGCATGAATGGGGGGGGGGGCACTGTGTCGCTCCAACACAGTGCTGAACACTCCGCTTCTAATATTCTATTCCATTGGTTTCAATGCAACCCCACTCACCAGCACCAAACTCTTCTGCCGTCGATTGTGAATTATGATTGAAGTCTATTTTGTCTGAGCTGTCCAGTGGCATCCATTGATAATTCCACAGGCTACTGTACTATGCTCATGACGAAATAATCAAATTCAAAAGCGCTCTGCAATGCTGTCGGTACCGGTGTGCGGATGGCTTTAATCAGCAGTGTTAATCATGTGTAAATCAGAAAAGTGTTAATCAGAAGTGGTTAAAGATGGGGGGAGGGTGGGAGTTAATCCAGATTGTGTGCCGTATAATCTAGGGAGTGTTAAGAGGTTAAAGATGGGTTCTTAATCAGGGGAGCTGGTGGGTGGAGCGTGTTAATCAGAAGAGTGAAAGATGGTGAGGGTTAATCAGGGGAGTGTTGATCAGAAAGGTGTTGATCAGAAGAGTGTTAAAGGGTGTTGATCAGAAAGGTGTTGATCAGAAGAGTGTTAAAGGGTGTTGATCAGAAAGGTTTTGATCAGAAGGCTGTTAAAGGGTGTTGATCAGAAAGGTGTTGATCAGAAGAGTGTTAGAGGGTGTTGATCAAAAGGCTGTTAGGGTGTGTCAAAAGGTGTTGATCAGAAGAGTGTTAGAGGGTGTTGATCAGGGGAGTGTTGATCAGAAGAGTGTTAAAGGGTGTTGATCAGAAGAGGTTAAAGATGGTGAGAGTTAATCAGGGGAGTGTTGATCAGAAGAGTGTTAGAGGGTGTTGATCAGGGAGGTGTTGATCAGAAGGCTGTTAAAGGGTGTTGATCAGAAAGGTGTTGATCAGAAGAGTGTTAGAGGGTGTTGATCAGGGGAGTGTTGATCAGAAGAGTGATAAAGGGTGGTGGAGTCTGTATGCAATGAGGCCTGAAAATACTTGATCCAGTTACACCAAACGTGACAAGCCAGTGGAAGGACATCCTATAATTTTGTCTTGTGTACTGATGATGATGATCATCTCTCCCCTTCTCTCCCTGTCCTCATTTAGACAAGTGGTATGGTTGTTTTCGGCTGGTTTGAATCAGACTTGGTAGTTGTCTTTACTTACTGAGCAGTGCCGTTAGCATTGATTTTCTCTGTACCCAACTGAAAACCGGTTCAGAATTATTAGCATTTCCAAAATCAACATGGTGTTTTGTTTTCTTTAATATGCACCATAAGTTCACGGCAAAATGATGTGTCAAATTAAAGATAACAGCCTGGAGAAATGGACATGAATGTTAACCGTCCGATAGAACTAAAACGTTCTTTACCCTTTAGGTGGCCAAATACGGATTGTCCCTCCATATATGACAAATGTTATGAAAAGCTAACCTGGATAAATGGACGTGAATGTTAACCATCCGATAGAACTAAAACGAACAGTTCTCTGAGTTCTTTACCCTTAGGTGGCCAAATACGGATTGTCCCTCCATATATGACAGATGTTATGAGAAGCTAACCTAGACTGGTCTCTCTTTCGTTTCCTCTGGCCCTTTGTACCACATTCATCTCTGCTGAGTATCAAGTCTCCGGTCCGCCCTCTAGTGGATGCTCCCTTTGTACCACATTCATCTCTGCTGAGTATCAAGTCTCCGGTCCGCCCTCTAGTGGATGCTCCCTTTGTACCACATTCATCTCTGCTGAGTATCAAGTCTCCGGTCCGCCCTCTAGTGGATGCTCCCTTTGTACCACATTCATCTCTGCTGAGTATCAAGTCTCCGGTCCGCCCTCTAGTGGATGCTCCCTTTGTACCACATTCATCTCTGCTGAGTATCAAGTCTCCGGTCCGCCCTCTAGTGGATGCTCCCTTTGTACCACATTCATCTCTGCTGAGTATCAAGTCTCCGGTCCGCCCCAACCCCCATCCGCCCTCTAGTGGATACCAACCAACCATTTCTACCGACATAATCAACTTCATCTAATGAATTCGACCTAAAGGCAACCCAACTATTGACTCTATCCCCTGTTGTGACTTTTGGGTTTTATGACCATTTCAGTGCATTTTGTTCAGAGGAAAGACCTGGACCATTTCAAGTTGATGTATTTTACCACAAAGCTTTTGACAAGCAATTGTCTTACAATTCTAATGAACATATTTACTTGGTTCCCCCATTGCCATCTGTGCTAATGTTTTGTATAGGTATTTAAAAGTTTGAATGATTACTGTGCTTGTTCTTTGGGAAGTAGTTACTGGGGTCTCATGACCACTCCAGGGCATTTTGTATAGACGAGAGACCTGGACCATTTCAAATTGTAAGCATTGATTTATTTTACTACAAAGCTTTTAACAAGCAATTGTCTTACAATTCTGATGAAAGCATTTACTTGGTCCCCTATTGCCGTTGCAATTTGTGCTAATGTAATGTAATGTTTTATACTGCTATTGGATTTTCCAATGAAATAAATTCACTATATGGTGTTTTTTACCTAAATGAACAATTATGTTCATTAACTTACCTAACTATTCAGTAGCAAATTGTGATACTAATTAGTGCCTATTGAAACTACACTAACAGGAAGTAAAATTCCCTGGTGCTCACTGTAACTACAGTATATATCGAGATACTGCAATTCTAATTAGTGTAAAATGAACACTAATACAGATTTGAAATAACATTAAGTATAACAAGAAGCTGGTGTTTATTGTAACTATATTTAAAGAGATCCTGTGCAAGTCCCATGGAATCATCCAGTAAGCTAAGAACCAAACAAAGCAGTTATTAAGAGATTCTGCCAATTACCCTCCATGTAGAATTGTGTAGTAAATGGAGAAAACCGGTAACAAAATGAATCGACTGGGCTGAGAAGGCACAAATCGTGTTGTTCTTTTGCTCAGGACCGTGGATAGGCTTTAATGGATCATTCAGACGGGGCGGCAGGCCGATGGCAACGCTCGGCGTTAACGCTCACATCAGCCAGTCACAAGCGTGAATCTTTTGACGCTGTGTTTTGATAGGACAAGGCTGGCTGCCGCTGGCACGTCATCCGGCAAAAGTTTCAACGCTCTGATGTGCCAGCGGCAGCCAGCGTCGCCCGGCCACGCCTACACCTGAACCTATACCACACCTGTGTTGGCGTGTAATCACTGATGGTTTGATCGGAACAGGTCTCCAAGCGGCCTGAGGACTGGTGAGATGGTCTTTTCACTCAGTGAACCAGGGTTACAACATAAACCATCGTCTCGAGACCACCTCTTCACTCCGTTACATATTCCATATTATGTACGGGGAAAACTCTTTAAGCAAGGAGATGCAGCCCACACCCAAACACCACCTGCAGTCAACGAACAAACTATTTACAAATGTACACTATTCACTATTGTAAAAACACTGGTAATAATATGTACACTATTCACTATTGTAAAAACACTGGTAATAATATGGCTTAAGCAGTTTAACTGGATAAACTGAGCTCTACTTGTTGTCACGCTCATCAGTCCCCAAGGCATTGAGGTGTGCGTGTCTGTGTATATGTGTGTGTGTATGTGTCTGCACCACTAGAGTGTATCAGTCACCAAGGCATTGAGTTGTGTGTGTGTGTGTGTATATATATATGTGTGTGTGTGTGTGTGTGTGTGTGTGTGTGCGTGTGTATATGTGTGTGTGTCAGTGTTGCCTATAGGCATTGATGTCAGGTGTGTTGTTCTGAGAGATGGAGAGTTAGAATTAACTGTCAGTTCTGTTCCGTAGGAGACGGTGGGTATTACATTTCTCTGATCTGAGATGTTTTGTTCCAGTTCTCAGCCTTCTGTGATAATTTGATTGATGTAGGTTTTCACAGATGCTACACACATTCACACACACACACACAGAGAGAGAGAGAGAGAGAGAGAGAGAGAGAGAGAGAGAGAGAGAGAGAGAGAGAGAGAGAGAGAACTAGACACGTATGTGTCCTTCCAGGCAGATTGCTTTCCTCATTCATTTGCTCAGAAGAGTTTGATGTGGGATTGGGTTACTCCTAAGCTTTCATGTTCCTGAGGGAAGCTGCCAGCTTTGCAGTCCTGACAAGGATGCAACACCAGTACTGTTTAACACAGAACTAATACAACTCTTTACCTGCTCCCCTCTCCTCTCCTCTCCTTTAACCCAAGGATGCAACACCAGTACTGTTTAACACAGTACTAACACAACTATTTAGCTGCACCTCCTCTCTGCTCCCCTCTAACCCAAGGATGCAACACCAGTACTGTTTAACACAGAACTAATACAACTCTTTACCTGCTCCCCTCTCCTCTCCTGTCCTCTAACCTAAGGATGCAACACCAGTACTATTTAACACACTCTTATTGTTTAACACAGTACTAATACAACTATTTAGCTGCACCTCTCCTCTCCTCTAACCCAAGGATGCAACACCAGTACTGTTTAACACAGTACCAATACAAATCTTTAGCTGCACCTCCTCTCTGCTCCCCTCTCCTCTCCTCTAAGCCAAGGATGCAACACAAGTACTGTTTAACACAGTACCAATACAACTCTTTAGTCTTTAGCTGCACCTCCTCTCTGCTCCCCTCTCCTCTCCTCTCCTCTAAGCCAAGGATGCAACACCAGTACTGTTTAACACACTCTTATTGTTTAACACAGTACTGTTTAACAACTCTTATTGTTTAACACAGTACAAACACAACTCTTTAGCTGCACCTCTCCTCTCCTCTAAGCCAAGGATGCAACACCAGTACTGTTTAACACAGTACTAACACAACTATTTAGCTGCACCTCCTCTCTCTGCACCTTGTCTCACTGCTCCCCTCCCCTCTCCTCTAAGCCAAGGGTGCAGCACCAGTACTGTTTAACACACTCTTATTGTTTAACACAGTACTAATACGACTCTTTAGCTGCACCTCCTCTCTCTGCACCTCCTCTCTGCTCCCCTCTCCTCTCCTCTAAGCCAAGGATGCAACACCAGTACTGTTTAACACACTCTTATTGTTTAACACAGTACTGTTTAACACACTCTTACTGTTTAACACAGTACTAATAAAACTCTTTAGCTGCACCTCCTCTCTGCTCCCCTCTCCTCTCCTCTAACCCAAGGATGCAACACCAGTACTGTTTAACACACTCTTATTGTTTAACACAGTACTGTTTAACAACTCTTTAGCTGCACCTCCTCTCTCTGCACCTTGTCTCTCTGCTCCCCTCTCCCCCCTCTAAGCCAAGGGTGCAACACCAGTACTGTTTAACACCAGTACTGTTTAACACCAGTATTGTTTAACACCAGTACTGTTTAACTCAGTACTAATACAACTCTCACTGCTCCCCTCTCCTCTCCTCTAAGCCAAGGATGCAACACCAGTACTGTTTAACACACTCTTACTGTTTAACACTGTACTGTTTAACAACTCTTTAGCTGCACCTCCTCTCTGCTCCCCTCTCCTCTCACTTTTCCTCTGACACAACAACTCTTTATCTGTGTCTCCTTATTCTGCTCACAACAACTCTTTATCTGTGTCTCCTTATTCTGCTCCTCTAACACAACAACTCTTTATCAGTGTCTCCTTATTCTGCTCCTCTGACACAACAACTCTTTATCAGTGTCTCCTTATTCTGCTCCTCTAACAACAACTCTTTATCTGTGTCTCCTTATTCTGCTCCTCTGACACAACAACTCTTTATCAGTGTCTCCTTATTCTGCTCCTCTGACACAACAACTCTTTATCTGTGTCTCCTTATTCTGCTCCTCTGACACAACAACTCTTTATCTGTGTCTCCTTATTCTGCTCACAACAACTCTTTATCTGTGTCTCCTTATTCTGCTCCTCTAACACAACAACTCTTTATCTGTGTCTCCTTATTCTGCTCACAACAACTCTTTATCTGTGTCTCCTTATTCTGCTCCTCTAACAACAACTCTTTATCTGTGTCTCCTTATTCTGCTCCTCTGACACAACAACTCTTTATCTGTGTCTCCTTATTCTGCTCACAACAACTCTTTATCTGTGTCTCCTTATTCTGCTCCTCTGACCCAACAACTCTTTATCTGTGTCTCCTTATTCTGCTCCTCTAACACAACAACTCTTTATCTGTGTCTCCTTATTCTGCTCCTCTGACCCAACAACTCTTTATCTGTGTCTCCTTATTCTGCTCACAACAACTCTTTATCTGTGTCTCCTTATTCTGCTCACAACAACTCTTTATCTGTGTCTCCTTATTCTGCTCCTCTAACACAACAACTCTTTATCTGTGTCTCCTTATTCTGCTCCTCTGACACAACAACTCTTTATCTGTGTCTCCTTATTCTGCTCACTAACACAACAACTCTTTATCTGTGTCTCCTTATTCTGCTCCTCATTCTGCACACAACAACTCTTTATCTGTGTCTCCTTATTCTGCTCCTCTGACACAACAACTCTTTATCTGTGTCTCCTTATTCTGCTCCTCTGCTCACAACAACTCTTTATCTGTGTCTCCTTATTCTGCTCCTGCTCACAACAACTCTTTATCTGTGTCTCCTTATTCTGCTCCACAACAACTCTTTATCTGTGTCTCCTTATTCTGCTCACAACAACTCTTTATCTGTGTCTTGGTACACCACACATACACGTACATTCAAACAGGCTGCTCGCAGACTAGAAAGGAACTGGCTCAACACTAAACTCGAAGTATTTCACATTGCCTGGAGAGAGAGCCTGAAAGAATACAAGACTGCACTGAACAATGTCTAAAACAGCTTATTACTCCTCGCATACATGAACACAAAGACGATCCAAAATTCCTCTTCAACACTATATCAAATTTGACAAAAGTAAGACTGAAGTAACTCAGTCCATTCCAAGTCACCTCAGCAGTGACGACTTCCTGAATTTTTTCAATGAAACCATACGACTTAAAATTAGCAACATGCCTACAGCCTCTCTACTAACTACTGATAGCTGTAGCCAACCCGTAGCATACCTTGACTCCTTTATGCCCACTGATATATTAGAAATTTCTTGTCTCATTACCAAAGCGAAGGCGTCAACATGCCTACTTGATCCTATTCCTACTCACCTCCTCAAGGCAGCTCTTTACACCTCTAGCTGAGACATTACTTGAAATTATCAATAGCTCACTCCTAGCGGGACATGTACCAACTACTTTCAAGACATCAGTCATTAAACCATTGATTAAAAAACCAAACCTTGACCCTGATGTTCTGGCTAATTACAGACCTATATCCAACCTTCCTTTTATATCCAAAATTCTAGAAAAAATTGTGTTCAAACAAATTTGTCGCTTCCTAGACGAAAACAAAATCCAGGAAGTCTTCCAATCAGGATTTAGAGCTAATCACAGCACTGAAACGGCCTTAGTTAAAGTCTTCAACGACCTCCTTCTTTCCATGGACAATGGTAATATATCCATATTAATTTTACTTGATCTTAGTGCAGCTTTTGACACCATTGACCACAATATCCTACTACACAGACTCGAACATACGATAGGCATTAGAAATTCAGCATTAGCTTGGTTCAAATCCTACCTCACTGATCGATACCAATTTGTACATGCCCACAACGTCTCATCTTGTCATGCTAAAGTTAAATATGGCGTTCCGCAAGGCTCAGTACTGGGCCCCCTACTATTCTCTCTCTATATGCTACCTCTGGGTGAAATCATTAGGAAACATGGCATTGCATTTCACTCATACGCAGATGATACACAGCTTTATCTCTCTATGAAGCCTAGCGACTGCACTGCAACAACCAAACTCAATGCCTGTCTTGAAGATATTAAAGTTTGGATGTCAAAAAATTTCTTATGCTTGAACTCAGATAAAACTGAAGTTATGATGATTGCCTCTAAACAACTGAAGGACACCTCGCTTCACCATCATAGCTCACTTAGCAGTCCTACACTCTCATTTAGCTCACAAGTGAAAAATCTGGGGGTAATTATTGATCAAGACCTGTCCTTGAATAGCCATGTAAAGCACATTTCTAAAACATCATTTTTTCACCTTAGAAACATTGCTAAGGTTAGGAAGTTCCTGTCCTTTGAGGATGCTGAAAACTTATACATGCATTTGTTACCTCCAGACTCGACTACTGCAATGCTCTGTTCTCAGGTGCAGTAACACCTGCATTAAAAGTCTACAGCTAATCCAAAATGCAGCAGCTAGAACACTCACTAGAACTAAGAAATATGAACATATTTCTCCCATTCTAGCATCTCTACACTGGCTTCCTGTCAAAAGTCGAATTGACTTCAAAATCCTTCTCATGACGTATAAGGCACTTAATGGCTTAGCTCCTGCGTATATTACAGATTTACTTGTTCCATACCATCCAGCAAGACCTCTGAGATCTCAAAATGCTGGCCTCCTTGAAAAAGTGACCATATCTAAAACTACAATTGGAGGAAGAGCTCTTGCCTATCGAGCACCTCTTCTATGGAATTCTATTCCTCCCTACATTCGCGCAGCGGACACTCTCAATACCTTTAAGTCTAGACTTAAAACCTTCCTTTTTGACATTTCCTATAATTAGGAGTGGGCCATGGCATATCACCACTCCTCTTGGGCTTTCCTGGGAGGGCTACCTCTGCTGGTTTTCCAAGGCGGCCACTGACCACCCCCTTCTGGGTTGGTGAGATGCCATGTACCATACCTTAGTTATGCTGCGATAGCCTAGTGCTGCCACCTTCTGCACACTTGCCATCCTGTACAACCCTCTTTCTCCTCTCTCTCTCTCTCTCTCATCACTCTAGCTAGATTATATGACACATATCATGAAGTGATATCCTCCTAGATTGGCCTAACCCTCTTGTTTCTGCTTCTTTTGTCTCTCTTGCCTCCTCTGCCCCGACGCACTGGCTGAGTGATGAACCTCCCTGCCACCAACCCTACCCCACTACGGATGCTGCCCCGACGCACTGGCTGAGTGATGAACCTCCCTGCCACCAACCCTACCCCACTACGGATGCTGATCAACCCCCCCGCCACCCCCCCCCCCGGGAGCCACACACCAGGACCATCCTCCCCTTTTCTCTGAGGCCCTGATGGAACTGGCCTGATGGCCCCCTGATGACCACTACTTAGATGGCGACCAACACCCAATGAACTCTGATCCCACTCCAATTACTGACTAATCCCACACTCCAACTACTGACTCCATCCCTTGGCCCTGACTGTCACACAAACTATGTGTATATCATCTCTGACTACATTCAGTACTCATACTGTTTTGTGTTAACCATGGTCAATCTATGCATCAGACTTTACGGATACTTTATTAGGCTCCCAGGCAGGTAGGCTGAGTCCATGAGGCGTGATCTGCCCAAGGTTTCTTCCTACATAACAAATTATTTACAAAGCGAGGAGTTTTTCCTTGCCCCTGATTCTCATGTATGCTTCCCGTACTGTCTGTAAAGCGCCGTGAGACAATGTACTGTATTTGTGCGCTATACAAATAAAATTGAATTGAATTGAATTGTCTCCTTATTCTGCTCCTCTAACAACAACTCTTTATCTGTGTCTCCTTATTCTGCTCCTCTAACAACAACTCTTTATCTGTGTCTCCTTATTCTGCTCCTCTGACACAACAACTCTTTATCTGTGTCTCCTTATTCTGCTCCTCTAACACAACAACTCTTTATCTGTGTCTCCTTATTCTGCTCACAACAACTCTTTATCTGTGTCTCCTTATTCTGCTCCTCTAACACAACAACTCTTTATCTGTGTCTCCTTATTCTGCTCCTCTGACACAACAACTCTTCATCTGTGTCTCCTTATTCTGCTCACAACAACTCTTTATCTGTGTCTCCTTATTCTGCTCCTCTGACACAACAACTCTTTATCTGTGTCTCCTTATTCTGCTCCTCTGACACAACAACTCTTTATCTGTGTCTCCTTATTCTGCTCACAACAACTCTTTATCTGTGTCTCCTTATTCTGCTCCTCTAACACAACAACTCTTTATCAGTGTCTCCTTGTTCTGCTCCTCTGACACAACAACTCTTTATCAGTGTCTCCTTGTTCTGCTCCTCTGACACAACAACTCTTTATCAGTGTCTCCTTGTTCTGCTCCTCTGCTCACAACAACTCTTTATCTGTGTCTCCTTATTCTGCTCCTCTGACACAACAACTCTTTATCTGTGTCTCCTTATTCTGCTCACAACAACTCTTTATCTGTGTCTCCTTATTCTGCTCCTCTGACACAACAACTCTTTATCTGTGTCTCCTTATTCTGCTCCTCTGACACAACAACTCTTCATCTGTGTCTCCTTATTCTGCTCACAACAACTCTTTATCTGTGTCTCCTTATTCTGCTCCTCTGCTCACAACAACTCTTTATCTGTGTCTCCTTATTCTGCTCCTCTGACACAACAACTCTTCATCTGTGTCTCCTTATTCTGCTCCTCTAACAACAACTCTTTATCTGTGTCTCCTTATTCTGCTCACAACAACTCTTTATCTGTGTCTCCTTATTCTGCTCCTCTGACACAACAACTCTTTATCAGTGTCTCCTTATTCTGCTCACAACAACTCTTTATCTGTGTCTCCTTATTCTGCTCACAACAACTCTTTATCTGTGTCTCCTTATTCTGCTCCTCTAACACAACAACTCTTTATCAGTGTCTCCTTATTCTGCTCCTCTGACACAACAACTCTTTATCTGTGTCTCCTTATTCTGCTCCTCTGACACAACAACTCTTTATCTGTGTCTCCTTATTCTGCTCCTCTAACAACAACTCTTTATCTGTGTCTCCTTATTCTGCTCCTCTGACCCAACAACTCTTTATCAGTGTCTCCTTATTCTGCTCCTCTGACACAACAACTCTTCATCTGTGTCTCCTTATTCTGCTCACAACAACTCTTTATCTGTGTCTCCTTATTCTGCTCCTCTAACACAACAACTCTTTATCTGTGTCTCCTTATTCTGCTCACAACAACTCTTTATCTGTGTCTCCTTATTCTGCTCCTCTAACACAACAACTCTTTATCTGTGTCTCCTTATTCTGCTCCTCTAACAACAACTCTTTATCTGTGTCTCCTTATTCTGCTCCTCTAACAACAACTCTTTATCTGTGTCTCCTTATTCTGCTCCTCTAACAACAACTCTTTATCTGTGTCTCCTTATTCTGCTCCTCTAACAACAACTCTTTATCAGTGTCTCCTTATTCTGCTCCTCTGACACAACAACTCTTCATCTGTGTCTCCTTATTCTGCTCACAACAACTCTTCATCTGTGTCTCCTTATTCTGCTCACAACAACTCTTCATCTGTGTCTCCTTATTCTGCTCACAACAACTCTTTATCTGTGTCTCCTTATTCTGCTCCTCTAACAACAACTCTTTATCTGTGTCTCCTTATTCTGCTCCTCTAACACAACAACTCTTTATCTGTGTCTCCTTATTCTGCTCACAACAACTCTTTATCAGTGTCTCCTTATTCTGCTCCTCTGACACAACAACTCTTTATCTGTGTCTCCTTATTCTGCTCCTCTGACACAACAACTCTTTATCTGTGTCTCCTTATTCTGCTCCTCTAACACAACAACTCTTTATCTGTGTCTCCTTATTCTGCTCCTCTGACACAACAACTCTTTATCTGTGTCTCCTTATTCTGCTCACAACAACTCTTTATCTGTGTCTCCTTATTCTGCTCCTCTAACACAACAACTCTTTATCAGTGTCTCCTTGTTCTGCTCCTCTGACACAACAACTCTTTATCAGTGTCTCCTTGTTCTGCTCCTCTGACACAACAACTCTTTATCAGTGTCTCCTTGTTCTGCTCCTCTGCTCACAACAACTCTTTATCTGTGTCTCCTTATTCTGCTCCTCTGACACAACAACTCTTTATCTGTGTCTCCTTATTCTGCTCCTCTAACACAACAACTCTTTATCTGTGTCTCCTTATTCTGCTCCTCTGACACAACAACTCTTTATCAGTGTCTCCTTATTCTGCTCCTCTGACACAACAACTCTTTATCTGTGTCTCCTTATTCTGCTCACAACAACTCTTTATTCCCATCTGTGTCTCCTTATTCTGCTCCTCTAACACAACAACTCTTTATCTGTGTCTCCTTATTCTGCTCACAACAACTCTTTATCTGTGTCTCCTTATTCTGCTCCTCTAACAACAACTCTTTATCTGTGTCTCCTTATTCTGCTCCTTAACACAACAACTCTTTATCAGTGTCTCCTTATTCTGCTCACAACAACTCTTTATCAGTGTCTCCTTATTCTGCTCCTCTGCTCACAACAACTCTTTATCAGTGTCTCCTTATTCTGCTCACAACAACTCTTTATCTGTGTCTCCTTATTCTGCTCCTCTAACAACAACTCTTTATCTGTGTCTCCTTATTCTGCTCCTCTGACACAACAACTCTTTATTTGTGTCTCCTTATTCTGCTCACAACAACTCTTTATCAGTGTCTCCTTATTCTGCTCCTCTGACCCAACAACTCTTTATCAGTGTCTCCTTATTCTGCTCACAACAACTCTTTATCAGTGTCTCCTTATTCTGCTCCTCTAACACAACAACTCTTTATCAGTGTCTCCTTATTCTGCTCCTCTAACACAACAACTCTTTATCTGTGTCTCCTTATTCTGCTCCTCTAACAACAACTCTTTATCTGTCTCCTTATTCTGCTCACAACAACTCTTTATCTGTGTCTCCTTATTCTGCTCCTCTAACACAACAACTCGTTCCTCCCTCTCTCTCTCCCCCCTCTCCTCTCACTGCTCCTGTCTCCTCTCCTCTCACTGCTCCTGTCTCCTCTCCTCTCACTGCTCCTGTCTCCTCTCCTCTAACCCAACTCTGTAGCTGCGCCACTGCTGCTGTCCTCAGCTGATGACTGGCTGCTGTTATTGTGGCTGATTGATTGTGTGCATCACAGGGGAGGGGTGGCGAGACGTGTGGCTCCTTTCATGTGTGCTCAGGCAGCGGGGCCATCTCACACACACACACACACACACACACACACACAGCGGGGCAATCAATCAGTCCTTACTCTTATTGGCCAAAACACAACGAGGGGAGAAGCTTTCATTTGAAGCAGGGTTCTGGAGCGCAGACTTGGCCGACACGCTGTCAGAGACACACACACACACACGCTGTCAGACACAAGCAATGGTGTGCGCCAGAATCAATGGGCTGCATTGCATCTTAATCAATGGGTTGCATCTTTCAGTAGCCCCGTTTACATGGACACTTTTAATCTGATTATTTATCCCAATATTCCATTTCAGTGGGCATTTATGAATGCATCTCCTTGGATACTGTTCTATAGAATGCACATGGAATCTTTTTAATCAGATTAAAAGTGTCCATGTAAAGCCGCCAGTGGCTTTGGGCTGCATCGCATCTTAATTCACTTGGGCTCCTTCAGTGTTTAATTTGGGATCTGAGAAGGAGAGAGGGGCATGCTGGGATTTGAAGTCATGATAGTTGATAGTTTGGGCTTTTATTAGCCTAGAAGTCCAGACGTCTAGCCGGTGGTGGTCTGCACCGCACACGGGTCTTGAACCCTTCACCCCGCAAGCTACAAGCGCCCGGCTTGGGAGTGGGACGCTCTAACCAACTGAGCTAAAAGCCCGAGCTTCTAACTCAGCCGTTAGAAGCGCCCATGGAATTGGGTGATGAGGATTTACACGTACTGCCACCGAGCTAGCTGGCCTCCGTTACAGACGCACTCCAGCGGTAGCAAACTGAATTTGCTCAGTGAGTACGTCTAGCCCTAGCTCAGACCTCCATTGTGTCTGAGCTGTTTATGTTCTAGGTTGTATTCAGACATCATGGTGTTTAGCCAATAACAACGTTATATCTGAACAGGGAGTTATTGGGCGGGCTTACCGTTGTTTGAATTGCTTGTTAGTTGATAGTTGCGCTGATTAGTTTTAGCTGTTTTAACCGAGGGTCTATCACTCGTCCCCAGACTATACATTCATGTGATAGTCTGGTGTGTCAGGCTAGGCTTTTATTTGCCCAAATCAAAATATTGCACCTGCTTATGTTTGGGACAGGCGGCTATTTGGGACAGGCCATTCATCATTTATATTATACAGGTCTCTAAAATGTTGTGAGAGGCTCCATTCACTTTGAATGGGCCTCCTCAACCTTCCCAGGTCATTTATTTTTGTATAATGACCGCTGAGAAAGCTATAATGACCACTGTCAATGGCAACAGTTTTTTGGCTTGAAATTCACGTCTCTGTATCATTTCACACATAGAGATCAACAATGAAACATTGTTGAAAGTGTTTCCAATCAGTTTTGGCACATAAACCAATTAAGACGGAGCGTGTAAATGACGTCACATGTCCGAAAATGTATTTTTAAATTACTCAAAAGTGTTAATAGCACAAACGAAAATATTTGCAGCACAAACGAACTGCAGTGTTATTTCAGCATTTTGGGTTTGAGGGGGGGGCCAGCTTCACACAGCTCATCTTGACACCCTACATGCAGCCCATTGAAAGTAAGAGCATCATTCCTTGTTTTTAAACATTGTTGAAAGTAACTCCATTATTCCCTATATTGCACATTAACTACATCAAGATTAACACAGTAATTACTGATGACTTCTATTTACTCAATAATTACTGATGACTTCTATTTACTCAATAATTACTGATGACTTCTATTTACTCAATAATTACTGATGACTTCTATTTACTCAGTAATTACTGATGACTTCTATTTACTCAGTAATTACTGATGACTTCTATTTACTCAATAATTACTGATGACTTCTATTTACTCAATAATTACTGATGACTTCTATTTACTCAATAATTACTGATGACTTCTAAGTACAGACCGACCAGAGCAAACCTTCAACCTGCATCATGCCAAAGGATGCAACATTATAGAATGAACCTTTGGCATCCGAAAGACGAGGTGGCGATCAGTCTTCCTGAAGGCTTTGGAGGTCCATCCTCTGTTTGCCCCAAAGGTGGCTGCCGCATGCTGCATCCTCCACAACGTTTGTGTGGCCGCTGATGATGACCTGGACCTGGAGGAAGACTTAGGCCCCGAGGTGGAGCTACAAGAGATGGCCGACATGCAGGAGAGGGAGCTGTCAGGCAACCGGCTACGAGCCCGTCTGGCTGTGATGATTGCAGCACCTCCAGAGCTGGCTGACCATGACTACATGTAGGGCCAGAAGTCCTGTGGTCAGTCCCTGGTGACCTTCAGCATTCATGTGATGCCCATTTTGGGGCAGACTACACTGCTACCCTACTGTTGCTGCATGTACCAATGCAATACGGCATGGTGATCGTACACCTTCCATCTCCATGTCCTTACCTCCACACACATCTGGCCTCCGTCACAGCATCAAGGTTCCTCTGGAAGGGGACTCTGTAGAGCTGTTTCATTGCCATATTGTTCCTTCTGAGGTAATTGAGGTCTCACTCGTAATATTGTAGCGGTCGCTACTGAGAAAGACAGAGGCCGTTTCTGAAAATGCCTACTACTTGACTACTACATACTGCTGGTATACTGATCTCTGCAGACAGCAGCGTGTAGCATGCAGTACATGACAAATATCACAGGAGTAGTGTGGGGCTTCAGTCAGGTAGAGCACCTGCAGTCAATTATTTAATGAGGGTATCTGCTCATAGGGGTGGTGATCGTACACCTTCATCTCCATCTCCGTGTCCTTATCCTTACCTCTACACACACCTGGCCTCCTTCACAGCATCAAGGTTCCTCTGTTTCATTGCCATATTGTTCCCTCTGAGGTAATTGAGGTCTCACTCATAGTATTGTAGCGGTCGCTACTGAGAAAGACAGGCTCACTTTTTATTTGAGTGAAGTTTAATATCGGCTGTTGTCGGCCACAGCCACGCCAACACAGAACTATCAAAAGCACGACTGTCTCCAGTTTATTCCCAGCTCAGAGAGCGCCAGAAACCCCAAAACACAGCTAGCACCCCCCAAAACCACACCCACCTATCCCACAAATGGCAGTGCTCCCCAACACTGGCCCAGTAACAAGGCTCTTTTAACATCAACATTCAGCCCTAACCCTGAACATGGAACACGCTACTGTATTTACATGCCTAAATATCCCCTGATCTGCAAGCACTGTGGCCCTGATTTCACACAGCCTTACTGTATTTGCCATTACCATGTTAACAATAGATTAGATTAGATTAGATTAGATTAGATTAGATTAGATTACTTTATCTATACCAGAGGTAGAATTGGTGTGCAGACAAGTGAGTTGGCACTTCATTAAAACATAACATACAACATAGTGGACACATCACACATCAGACCACAACTCACAACAGGACGGGCAATTAGTGACACAGACATTGTGACACCACAGACAGACTGATAGTAGCCATTGGAAGCAGACATATAAAGTGCATCAGTGCATCTTATTGATAAATACATATAGCTACCTCCTGCCCAGCATTCAAAACTCTGTGTCTACCACCAACGACCGGTAGCCTGTCGATTCTATAAATAAAGAATACATGAAATGTGGAAAAAACTACATGAAATACTGTATATCACTGCAGATATCTGTATATACTGCATAAGCAACAACCTGCTCTCCAGTCAAAAAACTCTTATTATGGATGCAACCCTGTTTCTATTGAGAACAGGTTGGACTCTTTGTCCAGACTCTCTAAGTGAAAGACTATCACACAATTTATTACATGATCATCACAGTTGCCCGAATTTCATCTGTAACTTCATCCCTACCAGCTACACCTCCACCTGGCACACATACGGACTTCTTCCTCTCCTCTTCGTCTTCAGCCCTACCAGCTACACCTCCACCTGGCACACATACGGACTTCTTCCTCTCCTCTTCGTCTTCAGCCCTACCAGCTACACCTCTACTTGGCACACGTACAGACTTCTTCCTCTCCTCCTCCTGCCCTGAGCCCTCTACCTCTTACTCTCACTCTAATCTGCCTTAGACCATCCATGCTTGCAAGTTAAAACTCAACATGGCACCTTCTAAGCCGGCAGACTGATTGCAAATTGAAAAGTTGTGTGAAGCAGTTAAACAGGTGCTTCAGTGATTTCATACCGGTCAAGAAGTTTCTAAGAGATGGCACCATATAGTTTCTGTTTGGTGCCCAAAGCTAAACAAAAAAGCCAGATTCACCGCACTCTCCCCTCTGTTTGTGTGTCCGGGTGCGTAATCAGAGAATGTCCTTTCATAAGCAACGAATGATCGCACTCCCAATAGTTTTTTAGTTTCTTCTTTTTTTATTTTCACATTTCAAGTATTGACAAAACAAGCAGATGTTTCGGCTTCCTGCCTTCGTCAGTGTCAACGCTAAAGCAATGGAGTTTGGACTGCTTGAATAAACATCTGCGTTAACTGATTTGCAAAAAGGCTGGCAGAAGTGTGTCAAACCAATGACAATGGGGCAAATGACCTTTATCATGTCAAAGAGCAATACTCACTCTATTACCAAAAAAGGGTGATTTGCTAAAGAACTGGCGCCCACTTGCTTTACTTTCCACAGATAACAAGATATTGTTTAAAGCCCTAGCTAGTAGACTTA
>JAODXP020000025.1:31239121-31241621 GCA_027497455.2 Sardinella longiceps
GTGTTTATGCCTGTGTGATGTGTGTGTGTGTGTGTGTGTGATGTGTGTGTGTGTGATGTGTGTGTGCCTGTGTGATGTGTGTGTGCCTGTGTGATGTGTGTGTGCCTGTGTGATGTGTGTGTGTGTGTGTGTGTGATGTGTGTATGCCTGTGTGATGTGTGTGTGCCTGTGTGATGTGTGTGTGTGTGTGTGTGATGTGTGTATGCCTGTGTGATGTGTGTGTGTGCCTGTGTGATGTACGCCCTGCATTTTTCTGGTTGCTGTACTTACAGACCTGATGACTCAGCAAATTCTCTGCAGCATCTATCACCTGGTTTACACACACACACACACACACACACACACACACACACACATTCTAAGAATCCACACTTGCTCTCTCCATCTCTCTCTCTCTCTCCCTCTCTCTCTCTCTCTCTCTCTCTCTCTCTCATATATATATATATATATATGTGTGTGTGTGTGTGTGTGTGTGTGTGTGTGTGGTGTATGGTCAAACAGGACTGCAGGGGATGACTCAGTCCACTCAGGCCCTTTCCACTCATCAATGCAAATGAAAACAAATAATAATTCATTGGTAACACTTTACATTAAGGGTACATAAATAAACATTAATTAATGCCTTAATTAATGTATTAATAATTATAAGTTAAAAATAAGTGTACACAGGAGTCATTATATAGTATTTTATGCATTAATGTTTTACTCATATGGGTCCTATATGACTGACTATGAAATTAGATAATGTTGGAATATCAACCTTTAATAGTTAAAAGTCAAAGATGCTAATTAACTCTGATTTATTATTGAGGAATTTGTTTTTGAGAATCATGAATTAGTTAAACGAAACTTTTGAGGGCGACAGAGCAGTGCTTCGTAGGCCAAGGATAATGGATTTGGTCACCGTTGATGCAGCCCAGTGAGCTGGGAGATGCGCTCGGCCCCAATGACTGTATGCTCAGCCCCAATGACTGTATGCTCGGCCCAGGATCAGCTAAGCTACATTTTTATTAATGACTGTATGCTCGGCACAGGATCAGCTAAGCTACATTATCGAAGTTCCACTGCTTCGTCGCACCCAACCTGCCAGCCTGGCAGTCGCTCATCCGTGGAACCTACCAGGCTAATTAATTAAGAAAATTAATGCAAAAATAAATAATTAAATAATGACTTGTTTATAAACTAGGAGAGGGAAGGTACACACACCTGCTATGAAGGTAAAAATAAGTGCTAGTATCAAAAAACTCCAAAATCACAACAGAACTAAGGAAAAATTTTAAAGCAAACCAGAAGAAAAGTGTAAGGCACTGGCCTACTGTGACCATATTTTAATTTGGGAAAAGCAGGACACCTTGGGGGGAGGGGTATGAGATGCGCTGAGAAATGTTTCCAACATAGGAGATCTATTGAAATAGTAGGCCATTTTGAACTCCCCCCTGCTAATTATGGACTTTGCTAAACTCATTTATTGTATTATTATTATTATATGCATGTCTAGCTGCTATAGAAAAAGGGGAACATCTGAAATACCCCACAGAGATGACCACAGAGAGAGAGATAGAGGGAGAGAGAGAGAGAAGGGAGGAGTATCTGACATTGAGCAGAGATGACCACAGAGAGAGAGATAGAGAGAGAGAGAGAAAGAGAAGGGAGGAGTTTCTGACATTGAGAAGAGGCTACCATCAGGGCCCTCTCAAGGTACTTAGGGGGCCCCAGGCAAACGTGACATGGGGCCCTAAGCATCTACATGAATCACATTGTAATCTCCAAGCATCTTTTATTATTATTATAATTATGTGTGTGGAGTTTACAGCTGTTTATTTCCAGCCTGATATCATGATCTAATGAAAAACACCAACTAAACTACTAACATTAAGATTCAGTTGTCAATCTTGGGGGGCCTCATTCAGCCTGGGGGCCCAGGCAATTGCCTGGTTTGCCTGTCCTGTTGCGACGGCCCTGATTACCACAGAGAGAGAGAGAGAGGAGGAGTATTTGCCTCTAACATTGAGCAGAGATGACCACAGAGAGATAACTCCAAAGCTCAAAGACAGTTACCATAGAGACAGATGTAGTGATAAACAGAGTCACACATCTGACACAAGTTCCCTAGAGAACTACTGTGGCACAGCTATGTGATATATATATCTTGATATCAATTGCACTTTATGTCCTAGTGAACTGTGATGTCTTAATATATAAATACACTTACTCATCCTATGTCTGGTTTTATGGTTTAGCGTCTGATTTTAACTCTGTTGCACATTTGGAGTTTTGCAATTTCAGTCTGCTCGCAATGTACTGTTGCAGAATTTGACTGACAATAAAGTTTGCTTCGACTTTGACTTGACTTTGATGAGTGTGTGCAGTGTGCGTGTGTGTGTGTGTGCGTGCGTACGTGTGTGTGTGTAGTGGCTGAGACAGGTGATGTCATGACTAGGGGAAATAATAGCACAAACCCACACTGGCTTCATTGCTTGAAAAATGGCTTTGACAGACT
>JAODXP020000025.1:31256621-31264121 GCA_027497455.2 Sardinella longiceps
TTCACGTAGTTGTAAAAAGGCATAACATTAAAAGTAATCCAAAGTATTCAGAATACGTTACTCATATTGAGTAACGTAACGGAATACGTTACAAAATACATTTTGGGGCATGCATTCTGTAATCTGTAACGGAATACATTTTAAAAGTAACCCTCCCAACACTGTGTGTGTGTGTGTGTGTGTGTGTGTGTGTGTGTGTGTGTGTGTGTGTGTGTGTGGAAGGAAGCTGTGCAGAGAATCCACCCTAATCTACTGTAAGATGTGTAGACGTTCAGAGTGTCATCCAGACTGGAGAACAGGAATGTCTGCATCTCTGTACTCCACTCAGGCTGCATATATTTACAGTCCTGCCCCATACATAACATGGAGGCCTACTCTATTGTGCCCACACCACACACTGGTCTCATACATAACATGGAGGCCTTCTCTATTGTGCCCACACCGCACACTGGTCTCATACATAACATGGAGGCCTTCTCTATTGTGCCCACACCGCACACTGGTCTCATACATAACATGGAGGCCTTCTCTATTGTGTCCACACCGCACACTGGTCTCATACATAACATGGAGGCCTACTCTATGGTGTCCACACCGCACACTGGTCTCATACATAACATGGAGGCCTACTCTATTGTGCCCACACCGCACACTGGTCTCATACATAACATGGAGGCCTACTCTATTGTGTCCACACCGCACACTGGTCTCATACATAACATGGAGGCCTTCTCTATTGTGTCCACACCGCACACTGGTCTCATTGGAATTGAGTTGTGGGGATTTACACATACTGCCGCCAGCTAGCCGAGCTAGTTAGCATCCGTTACATGTTGAGATGTCTCACTGTAGTAAAAGCGGAAGGAAGAAAGAAAGAAAGAAAGAAAGAAAGAAAAACAAAGAGAAGCATACCAATATGTTGTTGCAACCACAGAATGGGCTACATACTGTACCTGTTTGGAACCTAATCAGAGAAAACATTGCAAAGTGTCTCCACCAGAACAGCATGTTGTGATTATAGTAGCCTAGTATACCAATGGTGTATTTTATTTTTGTTTAGTTTTTGTGTTCACTAAATTTACTGTACTGTAAAGTACACTATTGTAATAGTTTACAGTATTTAGATTTTGTTGTTGTTGTGTAAACATGCCTGCAGTGGACTTAAATAAAACGTTGAAAATGTAAGACTGCAGTTTTTAATAAAGTAGACAAGAGTGCCGCAGCTGATCTGAAAGTGACATTTTGATAAAGTAGTGTTCAGTTTTGGTAAGAGTCTCAATTTGACGTAAATGCTTTATTTGCCAGTGCTGTGTCTAATTTCCTTGTGTGCTGAGTTTTGACATTGTGAGCGGAGTTTTACTAGATGTGTTCAAGCAACGGGCTGTGCAAACTGTAATATGGTCACGGATTCTCTCGGAGTGTATTCATAATATGATACAAGTGGATCATTCTGCCATCAGAATGACAATGTGTCTCAATTTGGCATAGACGTGAATGGTTTAGGCTATTTCTCTGTGTGTGCCGCGTGTAGTGTGTGTGTGTAGTGTGGAATGCCCACAGGTTTCAGAACAGGTCCACGCGCGCTCTCCCGCCAGAAGAGGGCAATCGGAACCCCCGTGTGAGTCCGAGCGAGCGGATGGCAGTAGCAGCATCCTCACCGGCGTCACGGGCTCCGTTTCTGAGGAGGAGCGGGAGGAGGAGAAAGGCTCTCCGTTCTGATCACGGGCAAGGAGACACGACAGCGGACCGGGACCGGGAGATTCGCAGATCATTTTTCAGTGTTGATTCCGCCATGTCACAAGAACGCATGCATCGCAGAACACGCATTTACTGCGTAAAACTGGAATACAAAAGTCATTCTTGTCAGTAGCCGTTTCTGGTGAAGACGAGAGGGATTTATGTACATCTCTGCCTTGTCGCTGATTTCAGACCCCGGCTTCGCGTCCTCTTCTTTGGAATGGAATAGACCCCAGATAGACAGACGCGGAAACTTTCGCCTACAGCAGCACACACACAGATTATTCCTCCTTGGGTTGGAGGTGGATGCAATGGCACGATGGGCCGTTTTCTTTCGCCGTTTTCGATGGAATTATCACTTGGAATTATGACAACAACATCTGTTCGTAATTACTCCGGAATGAGTCACAGGTGAAGTTTGCGTTTTTCACAGTTTGCGTCTTTTCTCCAGCGAGGGACGTGTTGCTTGGTCGGTTGGTTGGATTAGCCTACGGAACTGCGGGACGCATAGAACTTGCAAGCATGCGGACACCGGAGCTGGGAACCGGGGAATCGTAGACCTGCAGGACCTACTGACATTACGCAGCCATGGGTACGTACGGTAGCCTACGTCCAATCGCCAATACCCCCATCTTGGAGGGATGAGTATTTCTCTATTTAAAAGAGAGAGAGAGAGAGAGAGAGAGAGAGAGAGAGAGAGAGAGAGACGGATAAGAAATGCATGCTGTATTTCGGTGTTATCTCGGAGGAGAAAGAGAAAATCTAAAGCCGTTAAACGATGCAATATGCAAACCACAAGGCAGGGAAATCACTTGAGTGTCTGTAGTCCCCTCTATCTGTGTCGAGCACAGCATTGTGGATGTTTAGAATGAGTAGCCATGAATCCGAATTAGAGTGGAGGGGATATAGCGATATTTGAGTGGCCATAGATCAGAATGACCGTGGATGAGGCTGGTATCAGGTGTAAAAAGTCATCTACAATAGGAATCTCTACATTAAGGTCTGCATTACTGTCATCTATGACCAATTGATCAACAAGTTATATGTAAAATCCAAATATATGTAAAATCCAAAATCAGTTTTGACTGCTCAGCAGACCATATATCTTCTGTGTGTGTGTGTGTGTGTGTGTGTGTGTGTGTGTGTGTGTGTGTGTGTGTGTGCACAGTGGGTTTTGTTGGGTGAGAAGTGTGTTGCATTCCTTTACTCCTGTTACGGAGCAGAGAGGGCCTTTGCCCAGGGCAGATGGGGGGGATGGGGGGGGGGCAGTGAGAGATAGAGAGAAAGAGAGAGATAGAGAGAGAGAGAGACAGAGAGAGGAAAGAGAGTGATAAATAAATAGAGTGAAAGAGAGAGAGAGAGAGAAAGAAAGAGAGATATAGAGAGAGAAAGAAAGAGAGTGGTAATTGAGATAAAGAAAAAAAGAGAGGAAAGAGAGAGAGTGAGAGAGGAAAGAGGGAGAGAGAGAGACAGAGAGAGAGAGAGGAAAGAGAGTGATAAATAAATAGAGTGAAAGAGAGAGAGAGAGAGAAAGAAAGAGAGATATATAGAGAGAAAGAAAGAGAGTGGTAATTGAGATAAAGAAAAAAAGAGAGGAAAGAGAGAGAGTGAGAGAGGAAAGAGGGAGAGAGAGAAAGAAAGAGAGTTATAGAGAGAGAAAGAAAGAGAGTGATAAATAGAGATAAAGAAAAAAAGAGAGACAGAGAGGAAAGAGAGACAGAGGAAAGAGAGAGAGAGTGAGAGAGGAAAGAGGGAGAGAGATAAAGAGAGAGAGAGAGAGAGAGAGAGAGAGAGAGAGAGAGAGAGAGAGGGAGAGAGATAAAGAGAGAGAGTGAGAGAGAGATAAGAGAGAGAGAGAGAGTGAGAGAGGAAAGAGGGAGAGAGATAAAGAGAGAGTGTGCGTGAGAGAGAGAGAGGAAAGAGAGAGAGAGAGAGAGAGGAAAGAGGGAGAGAGATATGCTCCTCAGAGGTGTTTTGGACACTTCTCCCCTCCAGCATCCGTCTGGATGTTTGGCTGCCTGTGGGCCTGATGCTCAAGGACTCAAATACGCCAGTCTGACTGATTGTGTGTGTGTGTGTGTGTGTGTGTGTGTGTGTGTGTGTTCAGGACTCAAATATGGGAGTCTGGCTGACTGTGTGTGTGTGTGTGTGTGTGTGTGTGTGTGTGTGTGTGTGTGTGGACTTAAATATGGCAGTCTGTGCTCATGGCACTGTGCTCATGGCAGTAAGACAGGCCTGGACTTGTGCTTCACATTCATCTCACTAATGGGATAGTCTGTGTGTCTGTGTGTCTGTCTGTCTGTCTGTCTGTTTTAACCCCCACACCATTACACCATTATATATCTGTATCTGTCTATCTGTACCCCCCCCCCCCCCGCACCACCACATCATGTCTGTCTGACTGTCCATCTGTCTCTGTCTGTATCTGTCTGTCTATACCCCTCCACACCCCACCCCATGTGTGTCTGTCTGTCTGTCTGTCTGACTGTCTGTACCCTTCCATGTCTGTCTATCTGTTTCTGTCAGTACACCCCCCCCCCTCGACATATATGTGTCTGTGTGTGTGTGTGTGTGTGTGTGTGTGTGTGTGTGTGTGTGTGTGTGTGTGTGTGTGTGTGTATGAAAGCAGATGAGCTGTCCCTTGCGGCCCTTGGAGAGAAGAGGATTGAAAGTAGAGAAGCACCAGAGAGATGGAAGAACTGTCAGAGATAGAGAGATAGAGAGGGGAGGAGGGAGAGAGAGAGGGGGATAGAGGGAAGTAGAGAGAGGGAAAGAGAGGGGGAGAGAGAGATAAGGAGGGAGGGAGAGAGAGAGAGGGGGATAGAGGGAAGTAGAGAGAGGGAAAGAGAGAGGGAGAGATAGATAAGGAGGGAGGGGATGTCTGGCATGGCAGTGTTGGCAGGCTGGGGTCCAGTGTGGGTGGTTTGAGTGTGTGAGATTAGTAATCTGAGTTGTGTGGTTCATTTTAGTGTGTGAGATTACTAATCTGAGTTGTGTGGTTCATTTTAGTGTGTGAGTTTACTAATCTGTTCGGAACTGTGTGGTTGAGTATGTGGGATTACTAATTATTGAGCATTTATTTTTGCCTGTAGCATTTTGTGAACATTATTTATTCAACCCTAAGACTCAAAGAGTTTACTTGAATAGAGCTATACTCTATGTGTGTCTGTGTGTGTGTGTATCTAGGGTTTACTTGAATAGAGCTATACTCTATGATTCCTATGCTATGTGTGTGTGTGTGTGTGTGTGTGTGTGTGTGTGTGTGTGTGTGTGTGTGTGTGTGTGTATCTAGTTTACTTGAATAGAGCTATACTCTATGATTCCTATGCTATGTGTGTGTGTGTGTGTGTGTGTGTGTATCTAGTTTACTTGAATAGAGCTATACTCTATGATTCCTATGCTATGTGTGTGTGTGTGTGTGTGTGTGTGTGTGTGTGTGTGTGTGTATCTAGTTTACTTGAATAGAGCTATACTCTATGATTCCTATGCTATGTGTGTGTGTGTGTGTGTGTATCTAGTTTACTTGAATAGAGCTATACTCTATGATTCCTATGCTATGTGTGTGTGTGTGTGTGTGTATCTAGGGTTTACTTGAATAGAGCTATACTCTATGATTCCTATGCTATGTGTGTGTGTGTGTGTATCTAGTTTACTTGAATAGAGCTATACTCTATGATTCCTATGCTATGTGTGTGTGTGTGTGTGTGTGTGTGTGTGTATCTAGTTTACTTGAATAGAGCTATACTCTATGATTCCTATGCTATGTGTGTGTGTGTGTGTGTGTGTGTATCTAGTTTACTTGAATAGAGCTATACTCTATGATTCCTATGCTATGTGTGTGTGTGTGTGTGTGTGTGTGTGTCTGTGTGTGTGTGTGTGTGTGTGTGTGTGTGTGTGTGTGTGTGTATCTAGTTTACTTGAATAGAGCTATACTCTATGATTCCTATGCTATGTGTGTGTGTGTATCTAGTTTACTTGAATAGAGCTATACTCTATGATTCCTATGCTATGTGTGTTTGTGTGTGTGTGTGTGTGTGTGTGTGTATCTAGTTTACTTGAATAGAGCTATACTCTATGATTCCTATGCTATGTGTGTGTGTGTGTGTGTGTGTGTGTGTGTGTGTGTGTGTGTGTGTGTGTGTGTGTGTGTGTGTGTATCTAGTTTACTTGAATAGAGCTATACTCTATGATTCCTATGCTATGTGTGTGTGTGTGTGTGTGTGTGTGTGTGTGTGTGTGTGTGTGTGTGTGTGTGTGTGTGTGTATCTAGTTTACTTGAATAGAGCTATACTCTATGATCCCTATGCTATGTGTGTGTGTGTGTGTGTGTGTGTGTATCTAGTTTACTTGAATAGAGCTATACTCTATGATTCCTATGCTGTGTGTGTGTGTGTGTATCTAGTTTACTTGAATAGAGCTATACTCTATGATTCCTATGCTATGTGTGTGTGTGTGTGTATCTAGTTTACTTGAATAGAGCTATACTCTATGATTCCTATGCTATGTGTGTGTGTGTGTGTGTGTGTGTGTGTGTGTGTATCTAGTTTACTTGAATAGAGCTATACTCTATGATTCCTATGCTATGTGTGTGTGTGTGTGTGTGTGTATCTAGTTTATTTGAATAGAGCTATACTCTATGATTCCTATGCTATGTGTGTGTGTGTGTGTGTGTGTGTGTGTGTGTGTGTGTGTGTGTGTGTGTGTGTGTGTGTGTGTGTGTGTGTGTGTGTATCTAGTTTACTTGAATAGAGCTATACTCTATGATTCCTATGCTATGTGTGTGTGTGTATCTAGTTTACTTGAATAGAGCTATACTCTATGATTCCTATGCTATGTGTGTTTGTGTGTGTGTGTGTGTGTGTGTGTATCTAGTTTACTTGAATAGAGCTATACTCTATGATTCCTATGCTATGTGTGTGTGTGTGTGTGTGTGTGTGTGTGTGTGTGTGTGTGTGTGTGTGTGTGTATCTAGTTTACTTGAATAGAGCTATACTCTATGATTCCTATGCTATGTGTGTGTGTGTGTGTGTGTGTGTGTGTGTGTGTGTGTGTGTGTGTGTATCTAGTTTACTTGAATAGAGCTATTCTCTATGATCCCTATGCTATGTGTGTGTGTGTGTGTGTGTATCTAGTTTACTTGAATAGAGCTATACTCTATGATTCTTATGCTATGTGTGTGTGTGTGTGTGTATCTAGTTTACTTGAATAGAGCTATACTCTATGATTCCTATGCTATGTGTGTGTGTGTGTGTGTGTATCTAGGGTTTACTTGAATAGAGCTATACTCTATGATTCCTATGCTATGTGTGTGTGTGTGTGTGTGTGTGTGTGTGTGTGTGTGTGTGTGTGTGTGTGTGTGTGTGTATCTAGTTTACTTGAATAGAGCTATACTCTATGATTCCTATGCTATGTGTGTGTGTGTGTGTGTATCTAGTTTACTTGAATAGAGCTATACTCTATGATTCCTATGCTATGTGTGTGTGTGTGTATCTAGGAAGATAAAAATAGTCAACTTACCCTTCTGGATAGAATAGGTCTCTTCCACCTGACTAAACTTTCGAGCAGACAGGCAAACAGGAGCCAGTGACCCTCATGAGGCCAACAACATTACTGAAGTCTAAGCAGGCAAATCTGCCTTTTGGACTCTACCAAAGATAGAGTTGTTTTTATCAAAGATAAAAAAGGAGAACCAAAAAGCCCTTGACTATTGTCTGCTCAAGCTATTATAGTAAGACAGAATTTCCATACTTTCATCTTCAACAC
>JAODXP020000025.1:31271621-31274121 GCA_027497455.2 Sardinella longiceps
TGTGTGTGTGTGTGTGTGTGTGACTACTCTCTCTCTCTCTCTCTCTCTCTCTCTCTCTCTCTCTCTCTCTGTGTGTGTGTGTGTGTGTTTAGGCTCCCTGAGGCCTGGCGGTCGGTGGCTGCTGGTCCCTGTGCTGCTGCAGATGTGTGTGTGTGTGTGTGTGTGTGCGGCTCCAGGGGGGCGTGCCCGTGAGCGCCCCTGTCCCCAGAGTTGCCGGTGCGACGGGAAGATCGTCTACTGCGAGTCCAACGCCTTCCGTGACGTCCCCCGCAACGTGTCTCTGGGCTGCCAGGGCCTCTCGCTGCGCTACAACAGCCTGGTCAGCCTGCGGGCCGGTCAGTTTGCCAGCCTGGGCCAGCTGGTGTGGTTGTATCTGGACCACAACTCCATCAGTGGGGTGGACCGCCAGGCCCTGCAGGGGTGCGGAGACTCAAGGAGCTCATCCTCTCGTCCAATAAGATTCAAGCGCTGGACAACGCCACCTTCCACACCGTGCCCAACCTCCGCAACCTGGACCTGTCCTACAACAAGCTCCAGCGTCTGCAGCCCGGTCAGTTCCAGGGGCTCCGGAAGCTTCTGAGCCTCCACCTGCGCTCCAACTCGCTCAAGACCGTCCCCGTGCGCGTCTTCCAGGACTGCCGGAATCTCGAGTTCCTGGACCTGGGATACAACCGCCTCCGCAGTCTGACCCGGAACACCTTCGCCGGGCTGCTGAAGCTGACGGAGCTGCACTTGGAGCACAACCAGTTCTCCAAGATCAACTTCTCCCACTTCCCGCGCCTCAACAACCTGCGCGCACTCTACCTGCAGTGGAACCGGGTCCGCTCCGTCACCCAAGGGCTCACCTGGACCTGGACTTCCCTGCAGAAGCTGGACCTGAGTGGCAACGAGCTGCAGACTCTGGAGGCCAGCACCTTTAGGTCAGAGAGAGTTGAAGCGAAGCGAGAGCGAGAGTCTCAATGCTTGTTCAGTTCCTGCTTCTCTTTTTGCAAGGGGGAGGGGGGCAAAATCCCCCTTTATGCAGACTTAAAGAATCTTTTCTTATTGCGAGGCGCGTAGCAACGGTCAAGTCGCATCGTTCCATAGGGAAACAACTGAAATCGAGCGCCTGAAGGTGAAAAAAACTTGTCAGTGTGAACGCCCACTAAGTCTGCATAAATACATTACATCACAATAAGAAAAGATTCTTTAAGTCTGCATAAATGCATGACATCACAATAAGAAAAGATTCTTTAAGTCTGCATAAAGGGGGATTTTGCCCCCCTCCCCCTTGCAAAAAGAGAAGCAGGAACTGAACAAGCATTGAGACTCTCGCTCTCGCTTCGCTTCAACTCTCTCTGACCTAAAGGTGCTGGCCTCCAGAGTCTGCAGCTCGTTGCCACTCAGGTCCAGCTTCTGCAGGGAAGTCCAGGTCCAGGTGAGCCCTTGGGTGACGGAGCGGACCCGGTTCCACTGCAGGTAGAGTGCGCGCAGGTTGTTGAGGCGCGGGAAGTGGGAGAAGTTGATCTTGGAGAACTGGTTGTGCTCCAAGTGCAGCTCCGTCAGCTTCAGCAGCCCGGCGAAGGTGTTCCGGGTCAGACTGCGGAGGCGGTTGTATCCCAGGTCCAGGAACTCGAGATTCCGGCAGTCCTGGAAGACGCGCACGGGGACGGTCTTGAGCGAGTTGGAGCGCAGGTGGAGGCTCAGAAGCTTCCGGAGCCCCTGGAACTGACCGGGCTGCAGACGCTGGAGCTTGTTGTAGGACAGGTCCAGGTTGCGGAGGTTGGGCACGGTGTGGAAGGTGGCGTTGTCCAGCGCTTGAATCTTATTGGACGAGAGGATGAGCTCCTTGAGTCTCCGCACCCCCTGCAGGGCCTGGCGGTCCACCCCACTGATGGAGTTGTGGTCCAGATACAACCACACCAGCTGGCCCAGGCTGGCAAACTGACCGGCCCGCAGGCTGACCAGGCTGTTGTAGCGCAGCGAGAGGCCCTGGCAGCCCAGAGACACGTTGCGGGGGACGTCACGGAAGGCGTTGGACTCGCAGTAGACGATCTTCCCGTCGCACCGGCAACTCTGGGGACAGGGGCGCTCACGGGCACGCCCCCCTGGAGCCGCACACACACACACACACACACACATCTGCAGCAGCACAGGGACCAGCAGCCACCGACCGCCAGGCCTCAGGGAGCCTAAACACACACACACACACACAGAGAGAGAGAGAGAGAGAGAGAGAGAGAGAGAGAGAGAGAGTAGTCACACACACACACACACACACACACACACACACACACACACACACACACACAGAGAGAGAGTAAAACATGTAAATATTAGTCCAACTTTGAGCAGATTCAGTAATCCCCGAAAACACTCAGTAGGGGGTAGAACTCTGTTACAAACCCACGCAGACATTTACCACACACACACACACACACACACACACACATGTACACACACACCCACATGTACACACACACACACACACACACACACACACGTACACACACACCCACAT
>JAODXP020000025.1:31281621-31289693 GCA_027497455.2 Sardinella longiceps
ATCTTTGGTAGAGTCCAAAAGGCAGATTTGCCTGCTTAGACTTCAGTAATGTTGTTGGCCTCATGAGGGTCACTGGCTCCTGTTTGCCTGTCTGCTCGAAAGTTTAGTCAGGTGGAAGAGACCTATTCTATCCAGAAGGGTAAGTTGACTATTTTTATCTTCCTAGATACACACACACACACATAGCATAGGAATCATAGAGTATAGCTCTATTCAAGTAAACTAGATACACACACACACACACACATAGCATAGGAATCATAGAGTATAGCTCTATTCAAGTAAACTAGATACACACACACACACACACACACACACACACACACACACACACACACACACACACACACACATAGCATAGGAATCATAGAGTATAGCTCTATTCAAGTAAACCCTAGATACACACACACACACACACACATAGCATAGGAATCATAGAGTATAGCTCTATTCAAGTAAACTAGATACACACACACACACACACAGCATAGGAATCATAGAGTATAGCTCTATTCAAGTAAACTAGATACACACACACACACACACACATAGCATAGGGATCATAGAGAATAGCTCTATTCAAGTAAACTAGATACACACACACACACACACACACACACACACACACACACACACACACACATAGCATAGGAATCATAGAGTATAGCTCTATTCAAGTAAACTAGATACACACACACACACACACACACACACACACACACACACACACACACACACACATAGCATAGGAATCATAGAGTATAGCTCTATTCAAGTAAACTAGATACACACACACACACACACACACACAAACACACATAGCATAGGAATCATAGAGTATAGCTCTATTCAAGTAAACTAGATACACACACACACATAGCATAGGAATCATAGAGTATAGCTCTATTCAAGTAAACTAGATACACACACACACACACACACACACACACACACACACACACACACACACACACACACACACACACACACACACACACACACATAGCATAGGAATCATAGAGTATAGCTCTATTCAAGTAAACTAGATACACACACACACACACACACATAGCATAGGAATCATAGAGAATAGCTCTATTCAAGTAAACTAGATACACACACACACACACACACACACACACACACATAGCATAGGAATCATAGAGTATAGCTCTATTCAAGTAAACTAGATACACACACACACACACATAGCATAGGAATCATAGAGTATAGCTCTATTCAAGTAAACTAGATACACACACACACACACAGCATAGGAATCATAGAGTATAGCTCTATTCAAGTAAACTAGATACACACACACACACACACACACACACATAGCATAGGGATCATAGAGTATAGCTCTATTCAAGTAAACTAGATACACACACACACACACACACACACACACACACACACACACACACACACACACACACACACACATAGCATAGGAATCATAGAGTATAGCTCTATTCAAGTAAACTAGATACACACACACACACACACACACACACACACACACACACACACACACACACACACACACACACACACATAGCATAGGAATCATAGAGTATAGCTCTATTCAAGTAAACTAGATACACACACACACACACACACACACACAAACACACATAGCATAGGAATCATAGAGTATAGCTCTATTCAAGTAAACTAGATACACACACACACATAGCATAGGAATCATAGAGTATAGCTCTATTCAAGTAAACTAGATACACACACACACACACACACACACACACACACACACACACAGACACACACACACACACACACACACACACATAGCATAGGAATCATAGAGTATAGCTCTATTCAAGTAAACTAGATACACACACACACACACACACACACATAGCATAGGAATCATAGAGTATAGCTCTATTCAAGTAAACTAGATACACACACACACACACACACACACACACATAGCATAGGAATCATAGAGTATAGCTCTATTCAAGTAAACTAGATACACACACACACACACATAGCATAGGAATCATAGAGTATAGCTCTATTCAAGTAAACCCTAGATACACACACACACACACACACATAGCATAGGAATCATAGAGTATAGCTCTATTCAAGTAAACTAGATACACACACACACACACACACATAGCATAGGAATCATAGAGTATAGCTCTATTCAAGTAAACTAGATACACACACACACACACACACACACACACACACACACACACACATAGCATAGGAATCATAGAGTATAGCTCTATTCAAGTAAACTAGATACACACACACACACACACACACACACATAGCATAGGAATCATAGAGTATAGCTCTATTCAAGTAAACTAGATACACACACACACACACACACACACAACACACACACACACACACACACACACACACACATAGCATAGGAATCATAGAGTATAGCTCTATTCAAGTAAACCCTAGATACACACACACACAGACACACATAGAGTATAGCTCTATTCAAGTAAACTCTTTGAGTCTTAGGGTTGAATAAATAATGTTCACAAAATGCTACAGGCAAAAATAAATGCTCAATAATTAGTAATCCCACATACTCAACCACACAGTTCCGAACAGATTAGTAAACTCACACTAAAATTACCAACACAACCCAGACTAGTAATCTCACACTAAAATGAACCACACAACTCAGATTAGTAATCTCACACACTAAAATGAACCACACAACTCAGATTACTAATCTCACACACTCAAACCACCCACACTGGACCCCATCCTGCCAACACTGCCATGCCAGACCTCCCCTCCCTCCTTATCTCTCTCTCCCCTCTCTCTTTCCCTCTCTCTACTTCCCTCTATCCCCCTCTCTCTCTCTCCCCTCCCTCCTTATCTCTCTCTCCCCCCTCTCTTTCCCTCTCTCTACTTCCCTCTATCCCCCTCTCTCTCTCCCTCCTCCCCTCTCTATCTCTCTATCTCTGACAGTTCTTCCATCTCTCTGGTGCTTCTCTACTTTCAATCCTCTTCTCTCCAAGGGCCGCAAGGGACAGCTCATCTGCTTTCATACACACACACACACACACACACACACACACACACACACACACACACACACACACACACACACACAGACACATATATGTCGAGGGGGGGGGGTGTACTGACAGAAACAGATAGACAGACATGGAAGGGTACAGACAGTCAGACAGACAGACAGACAGACACACATGGGGTGGGGTGTGGAGGGGTATAGACAGACAGATACAGACAGAGACAGATGGACAGTCAGACAGACATGATGTGGTGGTGCGGGGGGGGGGGGGGGTACAGATAGACAGATACAGATATATAATGGTGTAATGGTGTGGGGGTTAAAACAGACAGACAGACAGACAGACACACAGACACACAGACTATCCCATTAGTGAGATGAATGTGAAGCACAAGTCCAGGCCTGTCTTACTGCCATGAGCACAGTGCCATGAGCACAGACTGCCATATTTAAGTCCACACACACACACACACACACACACACACACACACACACACACACACACACACAGTCAGCCAGACTCCCATATTTGAGTCCTGAACACACACACACACACACACACACACACACACACACACACACACACACACACAATCAGTCAGACTGGCGTATTTGAGTCCTTGAGCATCAGGCCCACAGGCAGCCAAACATCCAGACGGATGCTGGAGGGGAGAAGTGTCCAAAACACCTCTGAGGAGCATATCTCTCTCCCTCTCTCTCTCTCTCTCTCTCTCTCTCTCTCTCTCACGCACACTCTCTCTTTATCTCTCTCCTCTTTCCTCTCTCACTCTCTCTCTCTCTCTTTATCTCTCTCTCACTCTCTCTCTTTATCTCTCTCCCTCTCTCTCTCACTCTCTCTCTCTCTCTCTCTCTCTCTCTCTTTATCTCTCTCCCTCTTTCCTCTCTCACTCTCTCTCTCTCTCTTTCCTCTGTCTCTCTTTCCTCTGTCTTTTTTTCTTTATCTCTATTTATCACTCTCTTTCTTTCTCTCTCTATAACTCTCTTTCTTTCTCTCTCTCCCTCTTTCTCTCTCTCACTCTCTCTCTTTCCTCTCTTTTTTCTTTATCTCAATTACCACTCTCTTTCTTTCTCTCTATATATCTCTCTTTCTTTCTCTCTCTCTCTCTCTCTTTCACTGTATTTATTTATCACTCTCTTTCCTCTCTCTCTCTCTGTCTCTCTCTCTCCCTCTTTCCTCTCTCACTCTCTCTCTTTCCTCTCTTTTTTTCTTTATCTCAATTACCACTCTCTTTCTTTCTCTCTATATATCTCTCTTTCTTTCTCTCTCTCTCTCTCTTTCACTCTATTTATTTATCACTCTCTTTCCTCTCTCTCTCTCTGTCTCTCTATCTCTCTCTTTCTCTCTATCTCTCACTGCCCCCCCCCCCATCCCCCCATCTGCCCTGGGCAAAGGCCCTCTCTGCTCCGTAACAGGAGTAAAGGAATGCAACACACTTCTCACCCAACAAAACCCACTGTGCACACACACACACACACACACACACACACACACACACACACACACACACACACAGAAGATATATGGTCTGCTGAGCAGTCAAAACTGATTTTGGATTTTACATATATTTGGATTTTACATATAACTTGTTGATCAATTGGTCATAGATGACAATAATGCAGACCTTAATGTAGAGATTCCTATTGTAGATGACTTTTTTACACCTGATACCAGCCTCATCCACGGTCATTCTGATCTATGGCCACTCAAATATCGCTATATCCCCTCCACTCTAATTCGGATTCATGGCTACTCATTCTAAACATCCACAATGCTGTGCTCGACACAGATAGAGGGGACTACAGACACTCAAGTGATTTCCCTGCCTTGTGGTTTGCATATTGCATCGTTTAACGGCTTTAGATTTTCTCTTTCTCCTCCGAGATAACACCGAAATACAGCATGCATTTCTTATCTCGTCTCTCTCTCTCTCTCTCTCTCTCTCTCTCTCTCTCTCTCTCTCTCTCTTTAAATAGAGAAATACTCATCCCTCCAAGATGGGGGTATTGGCGATTGGACGTAGGCTACCGTACGTACCCATGGCTGCGTAATGTCAGTAGGTCCTGCAGGTCTACGATTCCCCGGTTCCCAGCTCCGGTGTCCGCATGCTTGCAAGTTCTATGCGTCCCGCAGTTCCGTAGGCTAATCCAACCAACCGACCAAGCAACACGTCCCTCGCTGGAGAAAAGACGCAAACTGTGAAAAACGCAAACTTCACCTGTGACTCATTCCGGAGTAATTACGAACAGATGTTGTTGTCATAATTCCAAGTGATAATTCCATCGAAAACGGCGAAAGAAAACGGCCCATCGTGCCATTGCATACACCTCCAACCCAAGGAGGAATAATCTGTGTGCTGCTGTAGGCGAAAGTTTCCGCGGTCTGTCTATCTGGGGTCTATTCCATTCCAAAGAAGAGGACGCGAAGCCGGGGTCTGAAATCAGCGACAAGGCAGAGATGTACATAAATCCCTCTCGTCTTCACCAGAAACGGCTACTGACAAGAATGACTTTTGTATTCCAGTTTTACGCAGTAAATGCGTGTTCTGCGATGCATGCGTTCTTGTGACATGGCGGAATCAACACTGAAAAATGATCTGCGAATCTCCCGGTCCCGGTCCGCTGTCGTGTCTCCTTGCCCGTGATCAGAACGGAGAGCCTTTCTCCTCCTCCCGCTCCTCCTCAGAAACGGAGCCCGTGACGCCGGTGAGGATGCTGCTACTGCCATCCGCTCGCTCGGACTCACACGGGGGTTCCGATTGCCCTCTTCTGGCGGGAGAGCGCGCGTGGACCTGTTCTGAAACCTGTGGGCATTCCACACTACACACACACACTACACGCGGCACACACAGAGAAATAGCCTAAACCATTCACGTCTATGCCAAATTGAGACACATTGTCATTCTGATGGCAGAATGATCCACTTGTATCATATTATGAATACACTCACGCAGCACGGAGATCTCGAGCCATGACCATCATTACAGTTTGCACAGCCCGTTGCTTGAACACATCTAGCAAAACTCCGCTCACAATGTCAAAACTCAGCACACAAGGAAATTAGACACAGCACTGGCAAATAAAGCATTTACGTCAAATTGAGACTCTTACCAAAACTGAACACTACTTTATCAAAATGTCACTTTCAGATCAGCTGCGGCACTCTTGTCTACTTTATTAAAAACTGCAGTCTTACATTTTCAACGTTTTATTTAAGTCCACTGCAGGCATGTTTACACAACAACAACAAAATCTAAATACTGTAAACTATTACAATAGTGTACTTTACAGTACAGTAAATTTAGTGAACACAAAAACTAAACAAAAATAAAATACACCATTGGTATACTAGGCTACTATAATCACAACATGCTGTTCTGGTGGAGACACTTTGCAATGTTTTCTCTGATTAGGTTCCAAACAGGTACAGTATGTAGCCCATTCTGTGGTTGCAACAACATATTGGTATGCTTCTCTTTGTTTTTCTTTCTTTCTTTCTTTCTTTCTTTCTTCCTTCCGCTTTTACTACAGTGAGACATCTCAACATGTAACGGATGCTAACTAGCTCGGCTAGCTGGCGGCAGTACGTGTAAATCCCCACAACTCAATTCCAATGAGACTCAGTGTGCTGGTGTGGACACAATAGAGAAGGCCTCCATGTTATGTATGAGACCAGTGTGCGGTGTGGACACAATAGAGTAGGCCTCCATGTTATGTATGAGACCAGTGTGCGGTGTGGGCACAATAGAGTAGGCCTCCATGTTATGTATGAGACCAGTGTGCGGTGTGGACACCATAGAGTAGGCCTCCATGTTATGTATGAGACCAGTGTGCGGTGTGGACACAATAGAGAAGGCCTCCATGTTATGTATGAGACCAGTGTGCGGTGTGGGCACAATAGAGAAGGCCTCCATGTTATGTATGAGACCAGTGTGCGGTGTGGGCACAATAGAGAAGGCCTCCATGTTATGTATGAGACCAGTGTGTGGTGTGGGCACAATAGAGTAGGCCTCCATGTTATGTATGGGGCAGGACTGTAAATATATGCAGCCTGAGTGGAGTACAGAGATGCAGACATTCCTGTTCTCCAGTCTGGATGACACTCTGAACGTCTACACATCTTACAGTAGATTAGGGTGGATTCTCTGCACAGCTTCCTTCCACACACACACACACACACACACACACACACACACACACACACACACACACACAGTGTTGGGAGGGTTACTTTTAAAATGTATTCCGTTACAGATTACAGAATGCATGCCCCAAAATGTATTTTGTAACGTATTCCGTTACGTTACTCAATATGAGTAACGTATTCTGAATACTTTGGATTACTTTTAATGTTATGCCTTTTTACAACTACGTGAATGTAGCAATCACATCTTGGAAATTCTTGTTTGTTTTTATCAACAAATTGGATGTTCAGCTCAGCCTTTTTCGCAAATGTGTAACATTGCTTTTACAAGTTTTGTGACGCTCCCTGAGTCCAATTGCAGGTGAGAGATAGAAGAAAGTTTATGCAGCTGCAGCACTCAATCATGCATTTGGAGGTTTCAGCTACTCTCAAAAACTCCAGGCAAAGTGGAGATTTCTATAAACACACGTTTTCAGTCTATGGACAGAATGCGTATGTTATTTAGATAATTTTATTTCTAATTGTGTCAGTTTTATTATTTAGTCCTAGGCCTACTTGCTTACATACCATGATTTTGTTTAATCTGTCTTGCCACTGAGCGGGGTAAATTTCATTTGCTAGGCGCAGTTGTGTTACTGACGTCTTTCCGACAATGCGTGGAATTACCCAAATTAGGGAGGGGATAGCTAAACACGAGAAACAGTAAAATACCACTGAGTAATCCCTTGATTTTTACAAAGTAACTGTATTTTAAATACCACTCATTTTAGCTGTAACTGTAACTGAATACAGTTACTCATAATTTGTATTCTGAATACAGTATTCCGAATACATGTATTCCGTTACTCCCCAACACTG
>JAODXP020000025.1:31289793-31329793 GCA_027497455.2 Sardinella longiceps
TGTCCCCATTGAATGTTAAATTTCAGACATCGTTCTCTTCTAGAATGACGAGCTCGTGTGCTTCCCCGATGTGAAACCGGGAGCCCCTCATCACTATCTAGTGATTCCAAGGACTCACGTGGGAAACTGCAAGTCACTTAGCAAAGAAGACATCCCGCTAGGTAGGATACCTAAGCAAGGCTGAGATTACGTTTACATTAGATGGAGCTTAAAGGGGTGGTTCAGAATTTTGGACAGCAAACACAACCAAGTGGGGCCCATATGGGTTTTCTTGTAGTAGGGCTAGGGCTAGGTCAAAACATGGTCAGTGTGGGTTTGCCCAGGCCAAGCCTTTGCCCCTTGAAAATCCATGCAGCCCTACAGAGAGTTATGAGGACTGCCCTTGCGGAGCCAGTAGCCTACTCCGGGGCCAGCACTTTGCCCATGAGCAGAGCCTCATAGGCCCACCGCAGCACTCCTATGCCAACCCAATGTGTGCCCAAAAGAGGCCCGCCCAAGCTTGCTTGCTGTGATGGCACCTCATGTCTAAGCTAGAGTGATATCAGTGGAGACTGTTTTCAACAAATCTCCTCCCGTCTTTCGAGCTGGTCTTACACACTCTACACACAAGGCAAGTAAATAATAATGCCAGACTATTGCTGTAAATGTGTGTGTTGATAATGTTAAAAGCACTGGCTGAAATGTGTTATAAACGTTCTCCACTGATAAATATCACTCTGGAAATGAGGTCCTATGTCCAAAATTCAGAATCTTTGATAACCACCATAGACCCCACCCCCTTTAATGCCCCTTCTGTCTTTGCCCCCCTCTAAAGTGCAGGAGATGGTGGCAATGGGCAAGGCTGTCCTGCAGAAGAAAGGCATCAGCAATCTCGAAGACATCAGGTGACTTGAGTCCTCACAAACACAGGGCTGTAGCCCACACAGTGAAATAGACAGCATGGCCTCTGCAGCAGAAGAAAACCATTGTGGTCCTGGCGTCCGTTTCCCAAACGCATAGTTGCTAACAAATCAGCAACTTAGTTGGCAATGGGAAATTGTATTGCAGTCAACATAGTTGCTAAATTACCAGTAGTTAGCAACCATGCTTTTGGGAAACGGACACCTGAGCCACAGGTGCCTTAGCAGAGCATGTGACTTGAGCTCTATACTGCCCTACGTCCCACACGATTTTTGGCATCCTATGACATCACTGATGTGTGTGTGAGTTCTTGTGTGTGTGTTGTCTGTCCACAGGCTGGGGTTCCACATGCCTCCATTCTCCTCGGTTCCCCACCTGCACCTTCATGTTCTCGCTCCTGCTAGTCAGCTGAGCTCCAGATCTCTCCGGTTCTATGGGCCGCAGTCCTTCTGGTTCCTCACGGTTTGTAGAGTTGTAACTTGTGTCTTTCCATTTTGAGAGTTGACAGTTTAAAGGGAATATGTAAAATGAGTATACAAATACTACAATTCAAGACAATACTTTTGTGTCTATGTTCAACTTCTTGTGTCTCTGGGTACTCGCATGTGTGCTCCCACCTGGGGCCTCCCATTCATAAAATTTGATTTATGCCAGAAGATGTCGTGCATACAATACTATTCAGATTTCTAAAGGCATGTTCCTGATGTCACACTTTCTGCTTTTGCCTTTTTTGTGTGTGGGGCCAGAACTTGCCTGAAGGTCCGCACATTTTACTGTGAAGTTCATTTTTTCTAGATACAAAAGTTTTCATAGAACGTGGTATAGTCATTGTTTACTGTCTCTTGGTGAATGTGTCTGGTGTGTGTGTGTGTGTGTGTTTGTGTGTGTGTGTGTGTGTGTGTGTGTGTCCTTCACCTGGTGTCTGACTATGACTGTGTCTGTGCAGGTGGAGAATCTTCTTAAGCAGCTGGAGTCTCAGAACCACGTGAAATGACAGGAAAACGACTTAAATTAAAGAACTCAACCAGTCCTAGAGGGACTTACAGTATTTTGTGCACCAAGGAACACCCAGTCCGAGTAGCATCAGATTCTGGGCCCTGTGGACAAGCTGAGGCCATGGGCCCCCCGCACTGTCTGGAATACCTCTCCAGACTGCAAGGGCCCTCTCCCCTCTTGGGGCCCTGTTAACTAAGTTATTTTTTTCCCCCATTACGAAGCCCCTACCTACAGAACCCAACTACATAACCCAACCCTTTCCAGAACACTCAACTCCATCTGGTCTCTAAAGAATATCAGAGGGTTTTTCAGGGCACAACAAGGCAGTCACACACTCACACACAAAGCTGAAAACA
This sequence comes from Sardinella longiceps, assembly GCA_027497455.2. Lineage (NCBI taxonomy): Eukaryota > Metazoa > Chordata > Actinopteri > Clupeiformes > Clupeidae > Sardinella > Sardinella longiceps. The sequence continues at coordinate 31,292,046 of JAODXP020000025.1, forward strand.
CTAAAATCTAAAAACAGACATAATATCAGATGAAATACTACTACAAACTACATGTGTACACACACACACACACACACACACACACACACACACACACACACACACACACAATGTGCTAAAATACATTGGCAACATATTCAGCTGAAGAATGGACCACACATCTACAGTATTTACTACACAGCATTATCCTAATCATGTTAGATTTGAGATGTCACAGCTTTGGACATTGTGCTGCTTTCATGGAAAGATTCTGGAAAACAGGCCCAGTGCCTTAAAAAGGAGGACAATATATGTGTATGACTTGATGCTGTGCTGGGAAATGTACAGGAAGATTAAAACCCAAATGCCTGGTGACCATAACCTGCCAAAAAAGTATATTTGTTGCCTAATTTTACTCAGTTGTTTATTGTAAGCTATTGTATGGTTAATAAATGTAAATTGAAACTTCATGTTGAATTATAGGCCTATCGTTTCTTTATCTCCGGACCAGACTGCTCACTGTGCAGCCGTTGTAAGATAACTTCTCAAGACTGCTGACAAACTATATGGCAATTTTCTGCTGATGCATCTCCCTCACTATCTAATCTTTTCATTTTTTTTCAAACCATTATTTAAACATAAAATTCTGTTTCAATCAAGGTTTTTGGGCTTTAGAAAATATTTTCAACCATGAAATAGGGTCATTTACTGTAGTTTTCTAGTATGGGGCTTTAGTGCTCGTCTTGTGAGGGCAGGTAAGTGTTGTAGAGTATAAATCAAGAATTGACATGCATATTAGCAGCCCCCAGCTATAACATACAGTGAATTTGTGGAAAATCAAGCATGGGCCCAGCAATCATTAATGAACATTACGGAGGGGCGAGTGCATCATGATTTGTGGCGCATGCAAAGTTATCATGGAGATTATAAACCTGGAGAAACACACCAATCCCGCCCCATCATCCGTGAAACACTAGCAGTGAATTATGTGGAAAATACACACAGTGCACTGTGGCCTCCAATTGACAATCATTAATGCACACACTCTTATTCTGGAGGGAAAGCGGAGGTAGCATCATGATTTGTGGCTGCACTGCAAAGGTGATATCCCCGAAAGTTCCATGTAACTACTTTTTTTCCAGGTGTATATTTTCAGTTCTTTACAACCTGTTACAATTGTGCATAATAATTTAGAATAGTGTATTTTGAGTGACAGGCATTTTCTTCAATAAAGTCCATGTTATTTACAGTATAACAAAAAATACTTTAAAAATTCTGTTAAAATGTGGTTAGCATGATGAAAAAATTAACAAAGACAGTATATGCATAACAATTTGGAACAGTGTAATCATCATTTATTCGTACAATCTCCATAATTGGTCCCAATATTATCCTATTATAAATTGAATCACAATATATTAGAAGAACAAATATAAACATTAAGACTAAGGCATTACTAACATATGAACAGACATTTCACTTTCCTCTGATTAATTTTTTATTTTTTCAAATGAACATTGTTTATTTAAACAGCCCTATATTAAACTACCATCATTATATACATTTAGAATTAACTTCTTAAATATAGCTGTTATGAACATCAATAATTTACATTTTCTTATAAGTTAAATAGATGTGTGCATTTCAGTGAAACTATTTGTAAAATATCTAAGATGCTGGTCATCCCCAGACTGGCTCTGCTTTGGCATTTCGTAATGAGCGCACATGCACACACACACACACCTGACACACCCAGACTTCTGGGTCTGTTTGGCACTTTGTAATACACACACACACACACACTTCCCATCACATCATTACAACTCAGTTGTCTCTATTATTCAGTCATGGGCAGGGCAGTCCACACAAATACAAATAGTCCACACACATTCACTAGTACTGTATGCAGACACCCTTCCACAGCATACCCTCATGCAGGGGTTCTGTGTGAGTGTGTGTGTGTGTGTGTGTGTGTGTGTGTGTGTGTGTGTGTGTGTGTGTGTGTGTGTGTGTGTGTGGTTAGTGGCATTCTTCCAGCAGGCAATGCATTCACAGCTCACCCTCATGTCGGGGTTCTCCCTCTGTGTGTGAATGTGTGTGTGCGTGCGTGTGTGTGTGTGTGTGTGTGTGTGTGTTCGTTCATCCAGTCCAGTTCACCCAGTGGCGTTCTTCCAACAGGGGAAGCAGCCGCAGCACATCCTCACACAGGGGTTCTTCTTGCGGTACCTGATGGCGGTCTTGAAACTCTCGTTGACCCTCTGCAGGTACTCGTGGGTTGCCATGACGTTGTACTCGATGCGGTTGATCATGGGCGCCTGCTCGTCCACCATCAGGGCCATGTCCTGGAAGAGCGAATGCACGTCCCGGAGACGAGCCTCCAGCTCGATCAGCTCCTTGTGACGCTCCTTGATCTGCTTGAAGGCGCAGCGAGCCGTCATGCCCTCCGTGTTCAGCTCCTGCCTGAACGCACCCCAGCCCCCTTCCACCAACATCTGGTCCAGCTGAACACACACACACACACCAGGGAAACACATATGCGACAGACATACATACACACACACACGGGAAAAACAACAGAAAGGTTAGATTGTTTAGATTGTGTCCTTCAGACATCAAGCGCCCAAAAGCATGATGCCTCCTGAGTGGTTTAGTGATAAAACAGTAAATTCAGACGGAGTAGTAATGGTTGCAACCTCCAACTTCATTCTCCCAACAAAATTAAATCGAAATGCTCATCTTTTAGGAAGATTACAGCAATGGCAATGACCAATGGCATTTTGTAGGCCTTTGGTTTACCTAATTCATGACTCATGATTCATGAGTTAATAGTGAGTTAATAATGAGTAACTCAAGGATGTGAGGATGGATTACTAACTACTTAACTCATGAGTTAAGTAGTTAGAAATCCATCCACACATCCTTAATGTGTGTCAGTAGTTACCCCACCTCCTCATCAGTAATGGAGCGTCCCAGGATCTCAGCCTGCCTTTGGAAACGTTCCCTACAGCAGTCTCGCTGCTCCTGCTCAGCCGCGTTGTAGTCGGCCATGGCCTGCCGGAGTCCGTGGCTGATGGAAGCGTACTGAGCACGTGCAATGCGCACCACGGCAGCCATGGGACCCTGCTGGTCCTCGAGCTCCTGGCGCCGCTGATCAAAAGCGGCGAGACGTTTGATGAGGGCTTCGCCGCGTGTCTTTACGTCGATCCCGATGGCGTTGGAGCTGCGGTAGATGGTGCTGAGGCGGCGCACGGCCTGCGAGGCGTTAGTTGTCTGCTTGCGGAGACGCTCCACGTCCATCCGCAGTTCGGCGACCTCCCGCCTCATTGCCTGCGCCTCCTTCAGCACCTCCTCCATGTCCCTGTCCTCCTCAAACACAACAGCCTGCTGCTTCAGGTCCCCCTCGTCATCGCTGTCATCACTGGGCGGGGCCCACTCTCCATCTGACCCCTCCTCCTCCTCCTGAATGACCTCCAGGTCCTCCAACCGGTCCCTCATGGCTCCTGAAGAGGAAGGAGGAAGAGGGAAGATGAGGAGAAGGAGGAGGAGGAAGTCACATCAGGTACTGCAAGTTACACAGGTGGCACAGACTGATTTGATATCAAAGAAACACACTACACTTGTGGGTTGCTTTATGTGTGTGTGTGTGTGTGTGTGTGTGTGTGTGTGTGTGTGTGTGTGTGTGTGTGTGTGTGTGTGTGTTTCTGCACCTGCCTTTGAGCAGGATATAATTTCTGACTGAGTATGTCAAAAGTCTGTGTGTGTGTGTGTGTGTGTGTGTGTGTGTGTGTGTGTGTGTGTGTGTGTGTGTGTGTGTGTGTGTGTGTGTGTGTGTGTGTGTGTGTGCGTGTGCGCATGCGTCACATGGAATCTGAAGTCCTCAGAAAATTACCAGGAAATGCCCCTGCCAGTCAAAAAACAAAGCAGACGATGACAGCATGGAGAAAGTAAAGTTTAGCAGGAATATGGTGTGGAGGTGACACGTCTAGAACATTCCCTGGACCGACAGTGACTCATGGTAGGCAATCTGACCAGAACATACCCAAGACAGGTACACAATCTCACCATAACTCACCTGAGACCGGTAAAATGCACAGGTTCCACTTACATGTAATCTATACAGTACTTAAGACAGGTACTCAATCGCACCACTTTATACCTGAGACAGGTGAGAAATCTGACTGCAGTTGAGACAGGAACGCAATCTGACCATTCCTGAAGTACGCATGTTCCACTCAATCTCAGGCTTCATCTGCCCTGTACTCCCCTGACTGGCACAGGTATGAATGTTCCAGCCAATAAGACAGATGATGTAACTGTCCACTTGTCTAACGGGTTCCGAGGGGAAGCGGGCATCTAAGGCCTAAGGCTCGTCTGACAGGTTCTAAGGAGAACTGAGCATTTAAAGTTGATCTAAAGGACACCATTAATCAATTATTTTGGCAAGATCTCAAGAGGCCACATGTAAACACACACACACACACACACACACACACACACACACAGTATACACCAGAGGCCACACATAGACCATGACATGAAGAAACACACTCTGCATCAGAGGGCACACATTAACTATGAGGAAACACACACACACACACACACACACACACACACACACACACACACACTCCATATCATATTTCTGCCTGCCCTCCCTAGTATCAGAACTGCAGCGTCATTCAGTCGAGTGATGCTTCACATCACCACGATAACAATCACAGCATAATGTCAAGAATGAGGAAACAATCACACACACCCACACTTTAGGACAGCACCTCAGAACAATAGCCATTCTACCTGCAGATAGTCTGTGACTGCATAAGACATAGGCTACATCAACAGACATCAACAATCCATTACAGACTTCCCAGATGAACATGCATGCATGTTCATGTTCTTGACTAAACATCTCACATCTCTCTGCGCCGTCAGACATAGGTGATCAGACTCTAGGACCCCCTTGTGTTTTATAGCTAGTTTAGGCTATTCCACACAAGGCCCCATCACTTCAACGCTCCAATCTGGACTAACAGACCCACAGAGGCCGACATCCCCTTCACATCCCAACTGGTGCTGGTCCCCCATGTAGGACTGCTTCAGGTCAGGACCTCAGGTTAAAAAGAGCACACCTGATTGCACCAGCTGGGGGAAAGGTGTCTAAACTCCCATTTCCTTTGTCAGTATGTAAGGCCTATCTCATGGCCTTCTGTTACAACCTGTGCGCATTTCCTTCACGTAAAAGAAGCCGGGTTGAGTAAACAACACCAATTTGTTTCCTCATTCCGACTTTCCAGTCAACTTCATCATGCGCGCAAGCAATGGGTGAGAATTTACAGATTATTTGTTTCTTACTGCTACTGTGAGAAGGACGGGAAGATGTCGGCTAACGTTACAGCTTTACATTCTTTCCTCTCCCAACTGAAAAAAAAATATTAGGCTATATAAACCTAACTTGCAATTTAATTAAAACAATTTTAACTATAATATTCGATACCTACTAAAAATATTAATTTAGCAATCTGTGTGGGGTAATTTAGAGGCTACCGCGTAATGTTGAAATGGTCCAGTTGTTTGTAGGCCCACTCATCCCCTCAACTTCACAATCGGTAGCCTAAAGTTAACTCAGGCCAGAGAGCATCACAACTTGAGCTGCTTTAAAATTGTCTGTTGACTGTTAATAAACAAACTGCCTGAAATGATGGCGATAAAGTTTTTACCTTTATGTCGTTTCTTTGGCCAGAAACGGCTGGTGTGGCTGGTGATGCTGTAGGTCGGTGTTTCTCAAAAGGAAGCCTACGGGTAGATGTTGCAGGAGGACATTGCAGGAGCGGCGTGTCGCTGTCTACACACCCAGGTGCTCGTCTCCTCCGCAGTGAGCGGCCCTGCTACTCTGCTTTTCCGCACTTCTGCCTAAATCAGAGCTCTCTGTGTAGGAACGCGAAGGCGGGGGAGGTTTTTCTTTTTTTCCCCAGACGGAACTGGCTTGGGCTATTACGCAATCCAGAGCATCTACTCACCTGCGTGACAACTCAGAACAATCAGTAACGTTAGTACGAAATGAGCGTTTAGCCTACAACCTAGGAGACCAACTCGTGCCTGATGGGCGAATTTAATGGGGTTTTTTTTCTGAATGCGCCTGTCTTTGTTGTGACATACTTCTGCGCCAATATCTCGTGTCAATAATTCTTTAATTATGTTGCCAAACCAATAAACTGTTCAGTGCGTTCATAAAGCGACCAATAGCGCTGGCACTGAATTTACGTTTTTTTCCCAGTGTTGTGAATTGTTTTAATACCGTTGTGCAGAGACGTTATGCCTAACATTATCTGCAGAGTACACCGTGTAAAAAAGCTTAGGCCTACGGCCTGCCTATTCCCACTGCTGAATGTTTTAAAGATGCATTTGCTCGTTCCCACAGCACAGTACCAAATATGCGCTAGATGGCGCTGTACTTACGCACATGCGTAGGGACAAGCACAATGAGTTTTGATTAGTCTGATGAAGCTCACCTGGACAGTAATTCATCTGCCCTGTGCTCGGGGAGAAAAGTGATGAGTCACGCTAACAATGCGTCAGCTAAATTCAAGCTCACGCAGTATTGTGTAGAGTTGCATAGGGATGACTAATCAAAAAGTATGCTGGTAATGAGATAGGATTGAAAAGAGATAGAGAAGGGGCCATTCTAATATGGAGAGGAAGTTTGTTCCAAAGTTTAGGGGCTACAGTTGCAAAGCACGATCACCACGGCATTTATATTTAGATTTGGTGATCTGTTTGGTGAAATGTTGTTTCTGTACTGTCTAATATTGAATCAGAGTAGGCCTAAGCTTTGTCTGTTTCAAGTCAGTCAATATTATTGCATGTTTTATATTTGTTAGATGTTAATAAAGAGAAAGAGAATCAGTCAAAAGTTTACATACAGTATACATCCGTAGTATTTGATAATCGCCTTGAAATTATTTCATTTGGGCCGAAAGTTTGGGGTATCCGCTTCTCGCCATAATTTGTTGAACTTTTGGCCCATTGGGTTAGGTCAGGTTTTTTTCCGACCTTCTTGAATGCATATGCCTTCTCAGTGCTTCAATAGGCTATATTTGTTTTTTCTTCAATATATCCATATATTATTTTTTTCTTCATATATTTGTGTCATGCTGCCATCTGTTCTGTGCAGTCCCTCCTGCAGCACGGTAGCCCCATAAAATGAGGCTCCCTGAGAGCCTCAGAAATTATTTTCCCAAATTTCGGATCAATTACATCACTCTGTGGTTATAGGTTCACACATAGGCGGTTCTAGACAGGGGCCAACAGAGGCCCGTGCCCCTGGAGAAGTGACCCTGGCCCCTGCTGTGGCCCCTGTGCTGACCAGATAATAAAATTATTAATTTCTCATAAGCGCTGTAAGAAAGACTGCAAAGTCTGACTGACTATCAAATACAACACGTAGCAAGAATTAATTCACCTTTTTCACCTGCCCGCCATATTTTGAACGAAAATGAGGCTTGGGTGGTAAACTAGAGGAAGTGCCGACAAAACGTTAATTCAATTCAATTCAATTTTATTTGTAGAGCGCTCAAATACAGTGCATTGTCTCGCGGCGCTTTACAGACAGTACGGGAAGCATTCATGAGAAACAGGGGCAAGGAAAAACTCCCTTCGCTTTATAAATAATAATTAATAATTTCTCACAGATGCTGGACAGAAAATCTAATGCTGGTCCCCTCTCTTACTGTTGGTCAGGTGGAAAGTTGGACAGATGAGGGGCATCCTATAAGTTTTACCACCCAAGCCTCGTTCTAGTGCCTCATAATGACGTAGGTGAAAAAGGTGAATTGCTACGGGAAGTTATCCAACAACTTGTTAAAATGCACCAGATTGCAGGAAATAGCAACTTATTTTTTGGGGGGGACCCCTAAACCCCCTACTACTTAACTATAGGCTACACATTAAATATGTGTATTAAATTATTCCATATTCTTGATTGATAAGATTGACAGTATTTTGAAGGTCATCATTTGATGCTGAAGCTTATTTCAGTGGTAGCCTACGTTTTGTAGCCTATACGTGCCCCCTTGAAAAAACTCAAGCCCCACCTCGGCCCCTCTTGTAAATTTGGTCTAAAACCGCCACTGGGTTCACAAAATGTATTGGACCGGGGACCCTCATGAAGCAGAAAAAATTCCAAGGACCTCTCATAGCACTTGTAACACAAATTCAACTTTTATAGTACATCTATTTATTGTGTTAGATGGTAGATGTTACTAAACATCATGGATTATAGGGTCATCATCAGGTTTATTTTAATGAATACAAAATTTTGCGGTATCTTCTGTGAATCACAAGGTCTGAGGTTGATGTGTGCAGCTTTTCTGCTGATTTATTTTGCCACTCCCATTAAAACTGGCAGATCTTGTCAGTCAGATGGACTTTCAGTTAAGGTAAATCCTGAACACGCCTTTTTGACACCGCAAAATCTGAGATGCCTTTCACATATGGGTGGGGTTGAAGAGACAGGCGAAAGAACCGACTAAAACAAACATCTAAATATGTGGAAATAGATTTATTCATGTATTGCCCATTTAAAACATATAAGATAATATACAAACGTGAGACAGTAGAATATAGACTTCCACAATCTGCCCGAAAGTGGAGCCTGTTCTGAGTGGTAAGTGATGCCATGTTGCTTCAATGAACAGTAGCCTATGCCTTATAGGCTTACTTATAAAACATTTATAACACAATGATACATTATACATTGGTATAAATCATATACAAATGCAAAATACTTTCATATAATAACACAAACATGTGACACCCATGTTAGCCTTACATTAACATAAAGGAGAGAATTAGGCCCCATTTACACAAAGCTGGGTATCTATAAAAACGCACATCTATTCATGCATTTGCACACATCATCTACATGTAAACAAATATTTCAGCCACTAAACCAGCTACTTTTGAAAACTCCAGCCAAAATTTAGAACTCTGAAACTTGCTGATGGGGGACAACTGGGTTTTTAGCATTATCACGTGACAATTTCTAATTGACTATCTACATGTTTTTGATTGCCTTCACCAGCTCATTTTGAGCATTGTGTAAACAGAATTATTTTTTAATACAGGAAGGGATTATATCTGTTTTCATAAATACCCATCTATGTGTAAACGTAGTTATAGACAGTAACACCTGTCAATTGAGCAATTGCAATAAATAGGCTTAGCCACATATTCTAGGTCAATTTACATTTCATTTCATTCAGAAACTGAGGTTTATGTGTCATCTGAAATACATTGTAAATGCCAAAATACATTCTAAAAGACAGTCAGTATGTATTTTTCCTGAAAGTTGATGAGCTAACAAGCTAGTGCTAGCTAGTCCATTCCCAACTCCTCAAGTATTGAGAGGGAGGCTTGCAGACTGCACTGCTTACATCTCAGCTGACTAGGATATCACACACACACACACACACACACACACACACACACACACAGCACACACACACACACACACACACACACCCATGGACCCATTGTAGCCTATAGGGCAGGACACACACACACACACACACACACACACACACACAGATTTGGACACATTGTACAGGGCAGGACACACACAGGTTTGGACACACTGCACAGCAGGCATTAAGGGGAGGTTTCAGGGTGTATCTCCTGCCTGTGTGCGTATATGTGTGCATGTGTGTGTGTGTGTGTGTGTGTGTGTGTGTGTGTGTGTGTGTGTGCGTGTGTGTGTCACCAGGAAGTTTCTGGAGGGGCTTGTGAAGTACTGTTTGTGTGCACACACACACACACACACACACACACACACACACACACACACACACACACACACACACAGGGGACCAGCAGCATGTAGGGCTCATTTGTAACAGGGGAAGCATCCACAGAACATCTTTTTGCAAGGGTTTTTCTTGTCATACCTCTTGGCCTGGGCCAGCTTGACCACCACTTCTTGCAGGTATGCATCCGTCTTCTGCACATGTGTGTAGATGTGATCAATCATGGGCCCCTGCTCTTCCACAAGCATGGCAACGTCCAGGAACACTTCGTGGACGCTGCGGATTCTGCTCTCCAACTCCAGCAACTCCTGGTGCCGCCTCTCGATCTGATTGAGCGCTGAGCGTGCCGTCTTGCCCTCTGCCAGCACGTTATCAGTGAAGACATTCCAGCGGCCGCCTTCCAGCATCTCCTCGACCTGTTCGCCTGACACGTCCTGCCCTACGATCTCCATCTGCCGCTGGATGTGGGCCTTGCATGTCTCTCGATGACTCATCTCTGCCTCGTTGTAGTCCATCATGGCTTCGCGGAAGTCGTTGCTGAGGCAGGCGTACTGCGTGCGGGCGATGCGCGCCGCGGCCGAGTTGATCCCATGCTCCTTCTCCAGCTCACGTGCGCGAGCATCCATCTTGCGCAGTCGGGACAACATGCCCTCGCCGCGCTTCTTGATGTTGGCGCCAATGGCGTTGGAGTCATTTTTGATGGTGGTGGTACGCGTGGGCTCGCTCAGGAGGCGTGCGTTCTGCTCACGGAGACGGCGTATGTCCAGACGAATGAGCTGGATCTCTCGCCGCGTCTCCTGCGCCTCCCCCAGGACCTCCTCTACGTGCTCCTCCCCCTCCCCATGGTCCCACACCACCGCCTGCTGATGATGGAGGTCCTCCAGGTCCACCGTGCTCAAGGTGTCCGCCACAGAGGCGGTAGTCATGGAGATAGCATCCCTTGTGTAAACTGTCCTCTCGCCAAACTCCTCCTCCTCCATCTCCTCCAGATGCTCATCAGACTCACTCAGAGCCTGCAGGTGGCTCAGACGGTCCCTCATGGTGCCTACAGCACACACACACACACACACACACACACACACACACACACACACACACACACACACACAGATAGGGATTCAATAATATAGTACAGGTGTCTGACTCAAAGCACACACACACACACAGAGAGAGAGAGAGGTGCAATATATTCATCAATATACTGTAGGACAGGTGTCTGACTCAAAGCCTGCAGGTGGCTCAGACGGTCCCTCATGGTGCCTACAGCCCCACACACACACACTCACACACAGAAAGCCTGCAGGTGGCTGAAATGGTCCCTCATAGTGCCTACGACACACATACACACACACACACACACACACGAGTTTAGTGACAGAGAGAGTGAGAAAGATGGAAGAAGCAAGAAAAAATGTTCAGAAAAAGACAGGTAGGTACTGTACAAACAGTGAGACAGACAAACAGAGAGGTAGGCCTATAGACAGGCAGACGCATGGTTGTTGAATTAGATGGGGAGGCAAGCCAACACAGGCCGATGTGTCAAAAACCAGAGTGGCGATGGCATCCTTGGACAGTGTCACAAACATACTGGATAAGAAGACAAATGACATGAATTGCCACTAGTGATGATGTGGACTTACAATAGCCAGTGTTTGAGTTAGGCGTTTCTCACCAAACAAGTTTGTGGCCAACTCTGTTTGTTTTTTCACATCTTTTAAGCTTAACTAACAGGAAGGAAAGTTTGTTATAAGCATTGGCTCGTCAATATATTTACACATTATTCTCTAAACTAATGTAACAACGGAGGTTCTACCGTTTTGAGTCGGGCAACCAGAGATTTGCTCATGGCCACTGATGTCATTGTTAAGCCCATTTGGACCCACTCACGTAAAAACTCCACCATTAAGGTTTTATGTCATAAATACGTTTGTCTAAATTATACCTTGTTCACTTGTCAGACTACAGTATTAATTATTACAATGAGTTTTTAGAGAAACATTTATAATTAGTCCTACCTCCTCAGCTCGCTGTAGTCCTTTCAGGCGAAACGATGTTGAGGCATCCTCTCTGTTCGGTCGCGTGTTCCAGGAGAGCTGTCAAAAAGCCGGGACGAAGAAACGCTTACCTGGGCGGACTGTTTAGGCTACGTCAAAATACCATCACGTCTTTTACCAATTACGTCTTAATATAGATACTGCTTTGTGTTGGTGTGTAAGGGGTGTGCGCTGGAACAAAAGTTTGACATCACCTAAGACCTGTCTGTCTGCTTTTGGGAGACCAGACCAGACGCCAGTGTAACTTCCACCAGCGGGAGTAGCTACTTTGCCACAGACCAAATACCCTTTCCAAACTCTCATATCATCTCCAGATTGTAAACGCAAATTACACTCCGAGTACAGTCTTTAATTCACTGTCTGTGATGGACTGTATTCACCCCGAATTGCAGGCATTTTCTCATTGTTGTCTAACATTCATAAAGATTGAGACTACTAGACACAGATCTTGTTTGTGTGTTTGTTTATTTAGTTAGTTGGGGTTACCCTGAGAGGCCAGACAGTTGCTTCCTCATTCCATCCATGTTCAGCAACAGAAATCCACATGCATAAAGGCCAGCTCTGCATTGCTGGATGGTTGAAAAATAATGAATTGTCTTCAACTGTAATATCAGGCTAATTTGGGTGCTCAGCTTTCTGAGATCACTTTAAATAAGCAAGGCAGTCAAGCCAAGTAAGTGGTTAAGTGATAAAACGATAAAGGAAACATACACAATCAGCCAGCCTATATTTCTGTTCTTTGCAGCTTCTGAGTGGTGTTAGTAGATACAAATACAACAGCATTTGGTACAACATGAGGAAGATAAATGTACGGTAACAGATACAGGCGTTGGAGGAAAAAAAAAAAAAAAAACCTCTTCCTCATTAGTGAGCACTGAATGGCGTTTCACTATTTGGTTTATGTTGCACTGAATTCTATTTTTCTCAAACCTACGACAGCAAGTGGCAACATGAAACAACAGGGCTAAGGGTTGATTTACTGACAATTCCTTCAAGTCAGAAGAAGTGGTAAATCTCCTAGAGTAGTAAGCTTGCTTTGTATAGTTAGGAATGACTCCAACAGGAACAGTATACAATAATAAAATAGCAAAAGCAATAAAACGGTGCAGGTTTCACAGGAGAGCTGAAAAGGACAAGGGGCACCTTGTGTGTTCTGTCACTGGGTCACATAAAATAAAATAATCTAAAAAAAATGAAACGTAAATTTAAACAAACATGAAATCACCCATCACTGATTACCGCACACTTAAAATCATAAAACTCCTTCCGTTGTAACACACATGAACCATCTAAGAACTCTGGAAAATGCATAATGCTTTTCATGTTTTTTTTATTAAAAGGCAGTTAAAAGCAGTCTCAATTGTGTAAAAGTATACTTAAAGTAGTATTGTTGATGACAGACGTTTAATAACTGCACTCTTCTCCATGGCAATAGACACCAACAGCTAGTCACACTGTACCTGTCTGCAAACTCCTAGCCTCTCTGTATTGATATCGACACACTGCTGGCATAATGAATAAAAGACCTGAGAAAAAAAACCCTTACAGCTTATATGTTTAGAATACATTAACAATTTATCACAACAAAAAACTAACCTATTATTCAACAGCTTTTTATAGTCAGACGTGTGTGTGTGTGTGTGTGTGTGTGTGTGTGTGTGTGTGTGTGTGTGTGTGTGTGTGTGTAGTGTGTGAGAGTGAGAGAGAGAGAGAGAGAGAGAGAGAGAGAGAGAGAGAGTGAGTGTGTGTGTGTGTGTGTGTGTGTGTGTGTGTGTGTGTGTATGTGTGACCATACCCATTTTCCGTGTGAGTGTCCACACTGGCCAGGCAGATGTGTGTGAGCCTGCCTGTTTCCAGATGTGTGTTTGTGTGTGTACACATGTGTAAACTCCTGCGTACACCAGCGCAGGCATGGCTCCACTCAGACAAGAGACTAGTAATGTCTAGTCAACACTAGGCTCCCCGTCTAGCACCACAGAGTCTGTTGGGTTTTGCCATGTTAGTGTGTTCATAAGGTGTGTTTGGTTAGCTATGTTAGAGAGTCCATAAAGTTTGTTAGGCTTGCCATGCTTGTGTGTCCATAAAGTTTGTTAGGTTTGCCATGCCCGTGTGTCCATAAGGGGTGTTTGGTAACTATGCCAATGTGTCTATAAGGCGTGTTAGTACACAGTTTGTTTGGTTAGCCACACTAGCGCCTCCAGAACATGAACTTTTTTAAGGGGTTATTTTTGTCATGTTTCTTAGCGGTCTGTATCTTGACCAGGGCGTCGCCGGTGGCGATCTCCGTCTTCTCCACAGCGACCTGGATGGAGTTCAACATGGGCCCCTGCTCTTCCACGAGCATGGCCACATCCAGGAACACCTCGTGGACGCTGCGGATTCGGCTCTCCAGCTCCAGCAGGTCTTGGTGCCGCTTCTCGATCTGGCCAAGTGCTGAGCGCGCTGTCTTGCCCTCCGACTGCAAGTTCTGGGCAAAGACGTTCCACTGACCCCCCTCCAGCATGCCCTCCACCTCCTGCAGATCCACGTCCTGCCCTACGATCTCCATCTGCCGCTGGATGTGGGCCTTGCATGTCTCTCGATGACTCATCTCCGCCTCGTTGTAGTCCATCATGGCATCGCGAAGGTTGTTGCTGAGACAGGCGTACTGCGTGCGTGCGATGCGTGCCACGGCCGAGTTGACGCCGTGCTCTTCCTCAAGTTGGCGTGCGTGAGTGTCCATCTTACGCAGGCGTGCCAACGTGCCCTGCCCACGGTCCTTGATGTCGGCGCCAATGGCGTTGGAATCACGCCGGATTTCCTGGGAGGAGTGCGGCTCGCCGATGATGCGGGAGTTCTGCTCGCGGAGACGCCGCACGTCCAGACGGAGCTGTTGGATCTCTCGCCGTGCCTCCAGGGCTTCCTCCAGCACCTCCTCCACCTCACGCTTCCCCTCACCACCACCACCATTCTCCTTCACACCTGCTCCCATCTCCTCCCCCTCCTCTTCCACCTCCTCCTCCAGGCTAGCCTGGCTGAAGGTGCTGTGGCTCCTCTTACTGAAGGAGCTGCGGCTCCTCTGACTGAAGGAGGCGCGGGGTGACGATTCCTTATAATGTTCTCCCTCCTCCAGCTCCCCATTGGACCCCGGCATGGAGCGCAGTGAGCTCAGTCGGTCTCGCATGGTTACGTCACCTGCTGAACACAGAACACAGCCACTGCCAGTTATCCGTCAGTCACTTCTGGAATTACTGACCAGTGTTTCCCTGTGGTCACTAAGGAAATAACTGACCAGTGTTATGATTCCCTGCTGCTACTAATAACTATACATAAAAAAGCACTATAAAAAAAATTACAATTGGTCTATCTTTAGCTATTAGTGCAACGTGAGTATTTCACCTCACCCCTAAGGGACACTCATTGGCCCCCAGTCTGCACTAACAAGCAATAGCAAATAGAGAACACTCATTGGACCCCATTCTAAATGAATTAGGGGCATATGAATTATTTTAACCTCACCTCTTATTAGTGACACTCATTAGGGGACACATTAGGTGAGAGTCCTACACTTCTACACTAATCACGGGACAGAAATTAGGGGACACTTACTGGGCCCGTCCTCACTATGGATCCTTCTGTCTGTTTGTGCTCCAAAGCGAGAGGAGATTTGTGCCTCACAAACATACAGTACAGCCTTACTACCTGATACTGCTAACCAATACTGGTTTAGGCGGCCTCCTCTGTCTGACACTTTGATGCAGATATAGCCTTCACTAAGATTATTGGTAGGCCATCTTCTGCCTGATACAGTCTGATACAGACATACCACTAATGCTGGGTTAAGGTGTCCTATCTTCCTACACTGCCAGTCAGACGAGTTCTGCTCTCAAAACACGCGCACACACACATTTCCACCCAAACAGGTTTGGCACGTTAAGGGCCCTTGCTGTGTGAACACCTCAGTGTAGTTGTTGTAATGTTGTGTAGCCTACTGTAGTACACAACACACAGTAAAATAGCTTAGGTATGAATTGTGTCAGAACTCAGCACTCCGCCATTCCCCGTTCCGCCCTCCACGGAACAATAACGTTAACGTTACAGGCTATCAGTAACGTTAGTCAACATATGGTTGGCTGCACTGACACTAGTCAATCACAAGTGGCTACTTTGAGTCTAGCCGTCTCTCAGGTTATGGCTCGTGTAGCCTACCTGGACTGCAACAAATAACATTACAAGTAGCGTAGGCTATGAAAAAAAAGAAAACTAGAGTAAGGTTACGTTGGCATCCCTACAGTCAAAACAAAAGGACATGATAATGACACCCTACCTTTCCCTCTCGGGACCCCGTTAGAATGGACGAAACCTAACGATCCTCAACCCTTTCTCTCCGCTTTCAGATGCTTTTCATGCGTTGGACGATAGTGCGCTGGTTCCTTTCGGTTCCTCTTCCTTCTGGTCCTGTTCGCCGCGGCAAGTGTGTGAAAACACGGACTACCGGTGGGTCTGCAGGCTCCCACAGCCAAGTGACGTCATCCAACCGAAAACACAAATGAACCAATGGCGGGCATGGATTCGTCTTACCTGCCACCTGTTGTTTCACCGTGATGAGTTCTTCTTATCAACGGGGGAATTTTCACGAAACTGACCGGACCTGATACAGTCGTCAGTGACTGTTACCATCTTTCCAAGTTTCGCCCAGATTAGCAGCCTGTGTTGAAATAGTCTATTTATTCCACCTCGGCTGTTGCTCAAAATGATTTAGCCTTGTGTCCAAATTTAACTGTTTAATTTATTTTCTTGTAAAACATTAGCTCGATCTAATTAACACACGGTCTGACCTTGCCACTACAAGAAATCAACAAGCATTGTTGCATCTCTGCGTCTTCTCCCCAACGATGTAAGCGCAATAACGCATCGATAAAGTTTTATAGGCTAGGCTACTCATCATCATTGCCACCAGAGGGCGTGACAGACTACAGGATGTAGAAGGAGCAATTCATATTAGGCCTAATTAGCCATTTAAAAATATGTTCAATAATACCACAAAGGAAATCATTTTATTTCGTGTTGTTACTGAAAGTATCCACAAAAACTTCTGTGGGAAAAAAGTAGGCAAATGGCATTTTTGAGGGTGTTGTTGGTCAATACTCTGCTGGAAGGTTACTAAACTTTTCTCTGGCAGTAGGCAAATGACATATTGTCCAGAACCTGAGACATGAAAACAGCCACAAATCCAGCTGAAGTTCAGAATAGAGAAGGCATATATGCTGCCCTGATTGTGCTCATGATAGGACATCACAGTGGAGGTTTTGTTCTCCAAGCATGTTATGTGGCAAAAGTTTGTCAAGCACTACACACCATAATGTTGTAGAATGGTTTGTATATTCATGAAACATTAATTATGTGTAAATAATACACAGCACACCAAATGCCAAATATGCCTTTATGATAGGCTACATTAGCAATTTTACCACTATAAAAAACTACAATTCAGCAGGTTCAGATGTGTGTGTGTGTGTGTGTGTGTGTGTGTGTGTGTGTGTGTGTGTGTGTGTGTGTGTGTGTGTGTGTGTGTGTGTGTGTGTGTGTGTGTGTGTGTGTGTGTGTGTGTGTGTGTGACCATCCACATTTTCTGTGTGTGTCCACATTTGCCAGACAAATGTGTGTGAGCATGCACGTTTACAGATGTGTGTGTGTGTGTGTGTGTGTGTGTGTGTGTGTGTGTGTGTGTGTGTGTGTGTGTGTGAATGCATCTCTCTTAGGTGTAGCCAATGAACACATGGTTGCCAGCTGGGTGTGTAGTTGGAAATTCACCAAAACTTCACACAAGCACACACATGCACATACGTCTGCACACACACACACACACACACACACACACACACACACACACCTACAATTACCCACCCACATACACACTAACACGCATGCCTACACAGATCCCTCAGAACTGTGACTCACATCTTAAACTCTCCAACCAGCACCAACAGGAAGGCAGGGTAGCAACACAACACACACACACACACACACACACACACACACACACACACACACACACACACACACACACACACACGCACGCACACACACACACACACACACACACACACACACACACACACAGTAGCCTACACAACCAGCTTGACTATGGAGGCAGAACAACAGCATTAAACACACACACACTACTACACACACCAATACACACCACACCGCTGTCCCATTTACCTCTCAGAGTTGGAGCGAGACAGATTTATCATGCTCTCTCCTCTCCCCTCACCATTCTCTCTCTCTCTCTCTCTCTCTCTCTCTCTCTCTCTCTCTCTCTCTCTCTCTCTCTCTCTTTCTCTCATGAGAAAGGAAGTGTCCTTGGCATTTAATCAGTCCTGCAACCTTCCACTGATGTATCAATAAAGAATTCATTTGTAATGAAACACACGCACAAACACACAGACACACACACTGTCACAGTCACACACAAACACATGCAAATACTTTGTACACAAACACACACACACAGTGCCCACTTCACGCACACACACATAGACCATTTCTGTCATTTAGGTCATAACTTAGGTCAACACTATCACCTCTATCTACAACAACTATCTCTGTATACTGACTTGATTTGATCACATACACATATACACACCACACACACACACACACACACACACACACACACACACACACACACACACACACACACCACACCATATACACACACCACACACACATTCTCACTCTTTGTGTCCACTCACTCTCTCAGTCATGAAACTGCCATTTAGGTCATGACCAGCACTACCCTCTCTATCTACAGTAGATACTTTATTTGATCACACACACACACACACACACACACACACACAGACACACGTCTCTCTTAACTCAAACTCATTGTGATGCTCTTCACATTAATACTTGAATGACCTAAAACATATGCAAGATAGGCAGAACACTATGCTAAAACACAGGCACACACACACACATTAGTGAGTCTGTGAGAGAGCGTGTGAGATGCATTTGTCTCGTGATTCTAATGTGATTGACCTAAGATAAGATGGACCCATCCTCTAGTCCAGTGACTTAAATTACACCCCCTCCCATCCCTCACCCCCGTCCCAGGTTAGATCCTTTGCCAGCCTATCATTATATCTGTTACATCACATACATGGGTCAAGGGTCTGTCACAGAATGTAGGCTCTGTCTCTAATACACTAACAATGCATGATTAATGATACCAATCACAGTAAAGGACTCTTTTTGCATTGGGATTATCCAAACTATTCAAACCCATAGCCTTTCTTTTCAGGACGCCCTGTGTGTGTGTGTGTGTGTGTGTGTGTGTGTGTGTGTGTGTGTGTGTGTGTGTGTGTGTGTGTGTGTGTGTGTGTGTGATCTAATTGTGTGTATTTGCTTATTGCACACTGCTGCGAGATGTCTTTGTGTGTTTTTTCACTTTAATTCCACGATGGAAATGTAGTTGTACCGAGTGTAGAAGACTACCGGAAGGCTCTTTTGAGTCCCATCTCTCGCTTTACTATCAATGGCTCACAGAAAAATTAACTTCATCTCTTCTCACTCTCTCTGTCTCACTTTTCTCATGAACGAGCATGCTCGTGCCCAGTAGCTATCTGTAGACGACTGGTAACGCGGTCGCTCTCCCAGCGTCCCGGACAGCAGGCTACATCTCGAGACCGCCGGTAGTGCCTCCTCTGCTTCATTTCACAGGAACACCCACGCGCAACACCGGCATTTTTTGTCTTTTGCATCGACATGAGGCTTTCTGGTGCTTTCCGTAATGCATGCCGGGCTCTGCCGATGGGTCTGAAGCATGTGTCCCGCCATAGCTCCCGTTTACCCGGTGCCCGGAGGGTCTCCATGCCGCCTCCAGTCGGGAACCCCCGTACCCTCGTGCGTGATGCCAGCACAAGCAGCGGCAAAAGATCTGAAGCGGTGGTAAAAATCAGGAAGCAGCGAGGCGGATCTGCCGGTGAACAGGCAACCAGGTAAAGTTTACCCAACAAAGACAATAACTAAGCACTTTTTCCATTTATAACTTGTTACATTACCACAGAAAAGACAAGGGAATTTTTAGGAAGAATTTGGCGTTGTAGCGTGCGTCATATCGTATTTACGACTTTATTCATTGTCAGTAGGACTATGTCTGCGTAATTTCTGTTTGCATGTTCATTTAACGCCAAGCTTGTAATCACGACAAGGGAGTCTGAAATGGATTCATTCAAACTTCACGCGCAGCGTAACGTTAGTCATTTGCCAGGCATGATCACGTGCCCGTAAACGAGAGGTTTTGTGTGACTGAAGAGAAATTCCACCGTCATCCTGTGGAGATGAATCTTTAAAATGGGCGACTGTAACTTCACTCTGCGAGACTGCCACACTTCGTGTAGTTGTTGTATTTTAGCTTTTCTACTCTCTGACCTGGAATGAACTCGAAACTCCTCCTCCTGTCCGACTGATGCGCCGGGCAGCCTGGCTATGGCAAGCCATGATATCGTTTACCCATCTGCATGAGGCCAGTGCGTCAAAGTCAGCGCAGTGATTTTCCTTTAAGTGTAACATAATTACAGTGAGAACTAATGATAAACACGTGTGAGTTTCTAAGGACTGTTTATGGTTAATGTTATAATGACTAGTTAGTCTCAGAGGAAATGCTGCATCTCACAGTAGTCTATTTCACACAAATAAATGCAAGATTTTGATAAGGTATGTCTTGAGAAAAAAAGGAGAGTTTTTTTTGCAGACTTGACATTCCACTTCTTCAAAGAATATTAGAGGGAGGAGACATTGACAAGATGGACAAAATTTGTATTTGTCTCCCGAAACTCCTAATTTTAGAAAATTCAAAAGTCTTGCCATTGGATGCTGTGAGTGAAGGTGTAGGTGAAGGTGTAGGTGAATCTGAGGGGGTGAATCTGAGGGCGTCATGGCATGCATGATATGGGGGTATGGACTGGAGTCCCCCTACTTCTTGGATCAAGTAATTAACCCATCTCACCTTTTATAATATAAGCCAGCCATTTACATTCATTTAACTAACAAGGTATTGGTACTAATAAGTCTGAGCCTTGCAAATCTCTCCAATAAGTGCTCTATTGTCTTAAACAAATGCAACTTAACATTTATGGGTTGACCATAGTAGAATGAAACTACCGGTATAGGCCTAGGTGTTAGAGGTGCATGTTACCTCCTTTGCAAATAGGCTTGCATCATTAAAATCTCCTTAAAAAAATCCTCTCGACACCTCTGCAATGCTGTGATTGCAAAGCACTGTGTCCACGTGAAAACACACACATAGGCTAAGGAATGAAGAAACCAGAGTTTTGCAGCTGCAGTTTTTTGAAGCCACAATTCGATGACCTTTAGGCGATTGATAGCCTTTGATCTGTCTGCCTGTCTAATGTAGAGGGTTATCAGCAGGCAAACCTCCATGATCTGGTCTTCAGGTCAAAGGTTGGTCTGGTCAGTAGGGTCTTCAGGTGAAAAGTTGGTTGGTCAAATGGGGTCTTGAGAGGTCTTGTGGTTTTGTAATATTGTCTGACTTACTGTTGGTTTTTAGTGTGACTAGTACTATAGGCGGATTCAGGTAATCAGTCAGTCAATAAGTCAGTCATTTGAAACTAATATTATTTAGAAAGGATATTATTTTGAAACTTGGTTAGACTGTGAAAAAGGGTTTCTCAAATCTTGGCCAAATAAAGAGTCTTTAAGACATTCAGACTGAGAGGAAAGACTTTGTTATGCCTCGACCTGCCCACCTGCTTGGTGTGTGTGTGTGTGTGTGTGTGTGTGTGTGTGTGTGCAGCTCTACCTGCCCACCCCTGCTTGATGTGTGTGTGTGTGTGTGTGTGTAGCTCTACCTGCCCATCTGCTCTATGTGTGTACACTTCTGCCTTTATGCATGTCTAACAAATTTGTATAATTAAGCATGTGTGTGTGTGTGTTTAGGGAAGTGATCCAGCAAAGCAGACAGGAGCTGGCCCAACTTTGCAGAGAGAACGCAGCTGTCAAACCAGTGCTCGCCATTATACAGGTACAGGTTGTGTGTGTGTGTGTGTGTGTGTGTGTGTGTGTGTGTGTGTGTGTGTGTGTGTGACTGTGTGTGAGACACCAATGTTCTCATAGGTCTTTTTCTCTTCAGGCTGCTGAAGATGACCATTTACTGGAGATCAACAAGAAGATGGCAGCCGAGGTATGTTATACATACACACACACACACACACACACACCTCCTCTCTCTCTCTCTCTCTCTCTCTCTCTCTCTCTCTCTCTCTCTCTCTCTCTCTCTCTCTCTCTCTCTCTCTCTCTCTCTCTCTCTCTCTCTCTCTCTTCTCTCTGCTAGAAACACACACTCTCTCTTCTACTCTTCTGCTTCTGCTCAGGAATGGTCCTGCAGTGAAAAACGGTCTTATCTGTGTGTGTGTGTGTGTGTGTGTGTGTGTGTGTGTGTGTGTGTGTGTGTGTGTGTGTGTGTGTTTGCTTTATATCCAGGTGGGGTTGAGCATCATGGATATCAGTCTGCCCGGGTCCTGCACTGAGGAGGAGGTGAGTGGGGCCAACAGATCAATAAATGTGATCAAAGATCATTTACTAATCACACCTGTGATCAAACATCAATCACTAATCCTACCTGTGATCAAGGTATTGATTAGTGACCTGGGCTCATTGAAGGAATTATCCAGTGTGAGTCGACACGTAGCCATGTTGTTTTATAGTGCCAAGCGCTACTGATAGCCACCTCAATTACTGAATTTCATGCAAAGCAGACTGAGATAGCGAAACAGCAGCTACAATAACAGAATGGGGCATGTCAAAACAAAACCAAATCAATTAGGTTTTGTTTCCAAATGCCCCATTCTGTTAGCGTTAGTGGCCATTCACAAACACGGTCTACGTTGCACGAAATTCAATCATTGAGGTGGTTATCAATAGCGCTTAGCACTATAAAACAACAGGGCTACGTGTTGATTCACTCCGGATAATTCCTTTAATGTCAGTGGCTATGGGCCTTCTCTGAGTCAGCTAGCCTGCAAAGCTTTAGTAAAGTTGTTTTTCTACATGCCTTTCCTTTATCTCAGTTTCTCTCTCTCTCTACCTCTCTCTCTCTCTCTCTCCATCTCTCCATCTCTCCACACTACTGTGTGCTTCCCCCTATAGGTGCTGGAGGAGGTACTGCGGCTGAATGAGGACACTGCTGTTCAGGGTGTCTACCTACACTTGCCCCCCTCCCTCCTTTCCCCCCACCTGCTCAGCAGCCTGACGCCACTCAAAGATGTGGATGGGTAAGCTGTGTGTGTGTGTGTGTGTGTGTGTGTGTGTGTGTGTGTGTGTGTGTGTGTGTGTGCCCTTAGCAGTCGTGTGTGTGTGTGTGGTCTGAGCAGTCTCAAATAAGGATGTGTCATGGGAACGCTGTGCGTGTGTGTGTGTGCATGCGTGTGCGTGTGTGTGTGTGTCGGTGTGTGTGACAACGTGATTCAGGTATTTAATGATGTATATTAACGGTGAAGTGTGTGTTTGGCTGTTTGTTTCTCCTCTACAGGGTGTGTGATGTGAACGTGGGTCGTGTTGTCAGGGGAGACATGAGCCAAAGCTTCACTCCTCCTCAGGCCAGAGCAGTCATGGAGCTTCTGACCAAACATGGTGTGTGTGTGTGTGTGTGTGTGTGTGTGGTGTAGATGTGCATGTGTGTGCTCTGTATAGATGTAGACTTGTGTGCTTGATATGTAGTCGTGCGTGTGTGTGTGTGTGTGTGTGTGTGTGTGAGTGTGTGTGAGCGAGTGTGTGTCTGTGAGAATTATTCTGTGTCCGTTTCTCAAAAGCATAGTTAGCAACTATCTTGTTAGCAACTCAATTTCCCATTGGCAACTTCATAAGCTGCTAACTGGTTAGCATAGCAACTATACTTTTGGAAAACAGACACCTGATCTGTTAATTGAAGGTGCTTCCTTACAGATACGTGTCTGGATGGAAAGACTGCAGTGTTGGTGGGTGGTGAAGGACCCCTTGGCGCTGCCCTGCAGTGCCTGATGGAAAAAGCAGGCATGGCGGTTCTGAAATGCCCCCCAGGTGCGGCAGTTGTGGAGAAACAGGTACAGTTTGAGTTTAACTCAGTTTGTGTTTAGCTGATGTGAGTTGAGCTGTGTTCCGCAGATTGCTCAGATATGGCCAACAGGGGGCAGTGTAGCATTAAATACATTAGTACCTCCCCAAACATTGTCTCAGCTACGGTAAATGTGTTCACCAATGTGTGTCAACTGTGTTTGTGTACTGTATCTGTTAAAGTGATAGTTCTGAGTAATTTCAATCATAGCTTTAGTATAGATTAAATGGAAAACCAATAGTTAAAACTAAATGAATGGTGATGTGGGTAACGAAAGAGAAAACGAACCTATGCTAGTTAGTGTGTGTGTGTGTGTGTGTGTGTGTGTGTGTGTGTGTGTGTGTGTGTTAACGGATGGTTGCTGACAAAATGTGTTTTTTTATTTGTGTTGTCTGATATGATAATGTGTTTTGTAGGTACGGGGAGTGGATGCTGTGGTTGTGTTGGGGGGATCTCCTTCCCCCCTCCTGTCCAGATGGATGAAGCCTGGAGCAGCACTCCTGTGCTGTAGCCCCAGCAAAACAGGTCTACACACACACACACACACACACACACACACACACACACACACACACACACACACACACACACACACACACACACACAATTTGTAGTTTGTATTTTATTGGTAAAAAGTCAGTTACTTTTAAAACTGCATAGCATTGCATTACATTTACATTTGCACTTCCTTGCCCTTCTGTTTCTTTCATACATACTTATACATACTTTTCTCTTTCCCTCTCTGTCCAGACTCCTGTGTGGGGGTGGAATATTCGAGTTCCTGGTCTGATGTTGCTCATTTGACTGCTGCCTTCAGAATGCAGGTGCTCTCCAACTGTTCATTATATGCCACTGCATAATCTCTCACTGCCCCCTATTGTTCATTATATACCATTACACCGATTACATTGCCCCAAATCTATTGACTTGGTGTTGTTGTGGTTGTCTGGTTGCTGTATGTTATGTCAGGTTTAGATGGTTAAGTTTGTTCACTTCCTGGTTTCTGTCCAATCAGAACATGGTCCGAAGCTGTAGCATGTGGGCAGAGCGTCAGCGGTATCAACCCTGGAGACTCCGCCCACTTAAGCTGCAGCCACTCTCACCTGTGCCCAGGTACGCACACACATATGCACCTTCACCTTCTCATTTGAGCCTAGGCACTCACACACACACACACACACACACACACACCCCAGGTGCACACACACTGTCACCCTCTCAGCTGTGCCCAGGTACACACCACACACACACACACACACACATTCATCCTGTCACCTGACCTGGAATCTAGAACCAACACACACTCTTTCAGCCTCTCACCTGTGCACTGGAACACACACACACACAGACCAATGCAGGCAAACACTTTCACCCTCTCATCTCTCCTTCTTTCTTTCTCTCTCTCCAGCGATCTGTCCATCTCTCGTGCTCAGAGTCCTAAGCCTATAGGCCAGTTGGCTGAGGAGATCGGCCTGCTGCCTGAGGAGCTGGAGCTCTATGGCCACTCCAAGGCCAAGGTGCGCCTCTCACTGCTACAGCGCCTAGCAGCACAGCCAGACGGCAAATACGTCATCGTCGCTGGGTAGGTGTGTGTGTGTGTGTGTGTGAATTCTCCAAGGCCAAGTTGTGCCTCTCACTGCTACAGTGCCTAATAGGAGCACAGACAGACGGCAAATACGTGCGCTGTGTGTGTGTGTGTGTGTGTGTGTGTGTGTGTGAATTCTCCAAGGCCAAGTTGTGCCTCTCACTGCTACAGTGCCTACAGGGACAGCCCAAGGGAATATACGTCATTATAGCTGTGTGTGTGTGTGTGTGTGTGTGTGTGTGTGTGTGAGAGAGAGAGAGTGTGCATGTGTTTGTGTTGTGTTGTGTATTTTCCAAAGCCACGGTCCACCTTTCACATTTGCAATAGTGCAGTTTAGTGTTATTTATAGCTTGCCTCTATGTTCTGTCATTGTCTAATGAAGGCATTAATTAATACATTTAGAAAATGTAGTGGAGTTAAAAGACTTTGACACACTATCTGTTATTGTGTGTGTGCATGTGTGTAAGTGTTTAGTGGTGGTGTACGTATATTTGTGTGTGTGCTTGGGAGGGTTATAAATGTGTGTGTGTTTGTAGGTTAATGGCATATGTGTGTGTGGGTGTGGGGGGGGGCAGAGGTGTGTGTGTGTGTGTGTGTGTGTGTGTGTGTGTGAGAGAGATGAAAGGATGAAAGGGAGGCCAGAGGAAGGAAAGAGGGAGTGAAGGAATGTGGAGAGAGAGACAGGAACAGAGAGATTGAGATAGTAGCATTGAGAGTTAATGAGAGTTAGTGACGTGTGTGTCCAGGTAGCATTGACAGTTAATAAATACTCAGTTATTTATGTGTTCTAATGTGATTGTATAGAGTTTCTTGTAGAGTTGTGTGGGCATGTGTGTGTGTGGGTGTGTGTGTCTGTGTGTGTCTGTCTCTCTCTATCTCTCTGTGTGTGTGTGTGTGTGTGTGTGTGTGTGTGTGTGTGTGTGTGTGTGTTGGACCCAAAGGTCCTCCTCCTCTCTTTCATCTGGGGTCATGAAGCGGCACAGTTAGAGACTGAGAGCAGACCTGCGGATGCTTTCATGTAGGAGAGGAATGTGTAACACACACACACACACACACACACACACACACACACACACACACACCCCTAAAGCAAGGGTCTTTGTTCCTTCAATGATGCTACCCCTCACCTATGGTCAGTGTGTGTGTGTGTGTGTGTGTGTGTGTGTGTGTGTCTGTCCAGTATCACTCCTACTCCACTGGGGGATGGGAAGAGTACAGTGACTATAGAATTGGTTCAGGTCTTATATGCTCACCCTGTGTGTGTGTGTGTGTGTGTGTGTGTGTGTGTGTGTCACCCATACAGTATCACTCCTACTCCCCTGGGTGAGGGGAAGAGTACAGTGACTATTGGACTGGTCCAGGCCCTCTCTGCTCAGCTGCGTCTCAACTCCTTCGCCTGTCTGAGGCAGCCTTCACAAGGACCCACCTTT
Source organism: Sardinella longiceps (assembly GCA_027497455.2). Taxonomy (NCBI): domain Eukaryota; kingdom Metazoa; phylum Chordata; class Actinopteri; order Clupeiformes; family Clupeidae; genus Sardinella; species Sardinella longiceps. The sequence goes on from JAODXP020000025.1 coordinate 31,318,991, forward strand.
GGAGTCAAAGGTACAACTGGGCCATGTGTGTCCATGTATATGTGTATGCGCTTTCACGTGTGTGTGTTTATGTATGTGTATGTGTGTGGCGATGCATGATATTCCCTCTCCTTCTACCTCATTCAGGTGGAGCAGCAGGTGGAGGTTATGCCCAAGTCATCCCCATGGAGGAGGTAAGTGTGTGTGTGTGTGTGAGTGAGAGTGAGTGAGTAATGCTGTTTAGTTCTCTTCTCTCCATCTGACTACATAATATCTGTGTGTGTGTGTGTGTGTGTGTGTGTGTATCTAGTTCAACCTCCATCTAACAGGAGACATCCATGCCATCACCGCAGCCAATAACCTGCTGGCCGCAGCCGTGGACGCCCGCATACTACATGAAGCCAGCCAATCGGATAAGGTAACCTTTGTGACATCACATTGACACAGTGTGATGACTATGTTGTGTGTGTGTGTGTGTGTGTGTGTGTGTGTGTGTGTGTGTGTGTGTGTGTGTGTGTGTTTTTGAGTGTGTGGGATGACCATGTTGCGTGTGTGTGTGTGTCCTATAGGCGCTTTACAACCGCTTGGTGCCGACTGTAGGTGGAGTCCGACGCTTCTCCCCCATCCAGCTCAACAGACTACAGGTACAGTCACACACTAACCCTCTAAAACCTCCAAGAATACACGCACTATGCCTTTAAAACACCCCAGGATTCAGACTGTAACCCAATAAAATATCCCAAGATTCACACACTAACCCTCTAAAACACCCCAGGATTCAGACAGTAACCCTCTAAAATGTCATGAGCTAAATGAAACTCATGAGTGATCCAAACAAAGTTTAATGTTGCACCACTAGAGGGTGCCAGTGGACTCAATAGACATCACCACCGGGCTCATAAGATGACGCCAGTGTTTTTATCGCATGATAGATAGATAGCTCGATAGATAGATAGATAGACCGATAGACAGATAGATAGATAGATAGATAGATAGATAGACAGATCCACTAGGGAAATTCAGGTGCCAGCAGCTTTAGGATACTACACATAGCATACACTACCATGCAGTACACATGGTGAACATAACAATAAGTCAACATTACTAGGTAAAAGGCAAGAGAATCCAGTGTTAAAGATATATCCAATACTAAATGCAAAGACTCACTAGAAGGAGTAACTCTGTGTTAATCTAAACAAGAAGGAGTAATCCTGTGTTAGTCTACACTAAATGGTGTCATTTAGCGATAATTGAAACTAGTAACTAGTAATTCTTTCATCTTCACCCACTAGAAGGGCAGTAACTCCATGTTTACTCAGTCACTCAGGGTCAGGGTGTGTGTGTGTGTGTGTGTGTGTGTGTGTGTGTGTGTGTGTGTGTGTAGCTCTGCCACTGGGTCAGGGTCAGAACCCATTCCAATGTTCCTCTTAATTAGGGTCTGAAACCAACATAATGGACCTCTGGGTTTGGTTCTGAACCCAACACTGATCGACCTCTATTACATGTATGTATTGTTTATGACATGAAGTATGTTCAGGTTGACAAGCTAGGGAAAGGGTACACATTCATTCATTCAGTTTATTCATTTATTCATGCGTACAAAATGTGTCTTTGTGTTTGTTTGTGTGTGTGTGTCTCAGCGCTTGGGGATCACTCATACTGACCCGACTGCCCTGTCACCTGAAGAGGTGAAGCGGTTTGTCCGTCTTGACCTTGACCCAGAGAAGGTCACCTGGCAGAGAGGTAACTGCTTATCTTTGTGTGTTTGTGTGTGTGTGTGTGTGTGTGAGAGTGAGTGAGTGTGTGAGAGAGGGATGGAGAGAGAGAATAGGTACGCTGTTTAGAGTAAGAGTTTTAAGTGTCATGTTGATCCTGCATGCCATGACGAGCTGAGACTTGTTTTGCTACACCCCCTACCCCAACGCACACTATTTACCTCTGCCACAAACCTGTTGTGCACACACACACACACACACACACACACACTGAGATGGGAGAGTTTCCAAAGCTTTCACATTAACTCACATGACCCTCAATACCAGAGAAGACTACCATTGCATACCTCTGTTTCTCTCTCTCTCTCTTTTCTCTCCCTCCATCTCCATCCCTCCCTCTCTCTCCCTCCCTGGGAAGAAACGCATCTGGTATAAGCGTGCTGATTGGTTGTTTGTCCCCAGGGAAACGGCCAGTTGTTTTTAGCCTGCTGAGAGCCTGTGCTGTTCTGACTGATGGGATGTTTACTCCTCCATTGTGTGTGTGTGTGTGTGTGTGTGTGTGTGTGTGTGTGTGTGTGTGAACGAGAGAGAAAGAGAACACAAGTATGCATGTGTGTGACCCCCTGTCTGTGTTTTGAGTATGGAATGAATTTTAAGTTAGGTGAATGTCTGTGGTAGTGTAGTGTAGTGTAGTGTGTGTGTGTGTGTGTGTGTGTGTGTGTGTGTGTGTGTGTGTGTGTGTGTGTGTGTGTGTTTACGGTGGGATCTGCGAGTAGTGCTCTTCCCGCGGCCTTGAGTGTGAGCTCCAACATAAACCAACCAAACCAGTCCCCAAATGACCTCACTGAAGAGAAGTGTGTGTGTGTGTGTGTGTGTGTGTACCTCTCAGAGCACCAGAAGTCCATTAGGGATTGCAGTGTCTTGTTTGTGCCTAGTGTTAGAGATACATTAAGTAGAGAAAAGAGTGGAGTGGAGTAAAGTAGAGTAAAGATAAGCAAAAGTGAGTAGAGTAGAGGTGAGTAGAGTAGTGATGAGTACAGTAGAGTACAGATGAGTAGGGAAGAGATGAGTAGAGTATAGATTAGTACAGTTGAGTAGAGATTAGTACAAGTGAGTAGAGTAGAATATCTTTGACACTGCCAGTAGAATATCTTTGACACTGCCAGTAGAATAGCTTTGACACTGCCAGTACAGAGGAATGCTCAGTCCACTGTGTGTTGCGGGACAAATTGCAGCCATTTGGTTGTGTGTTTAACTGAAGACTATAAGTGTGGTTTGAATGCGTCACTATCTGCTCTCTCCCTCTCCCTATCTCTATATATGCCCCCCCCTCCCTCTCTCTCTCCCTCTTTCCTTCCCTCTCTCTCTCCCTCTGTGCAGTGGTGGATACTAATGATCGGTTTCTGAGGAAAATATCAGTTGGACAGGCAGCTACAGAGAAGGGCCATGTACGACAGGTAAGGCTGCAACAGACACACACACACACACACTCACACACACACACACTTCATACTATATCTTTTATAACACGTAAATGTACTGCGTGCTTCACCTGTAATGACACATTTCACCTGTTACTACGTATGCCGTGCTTCAACTGTTATAAATGTCACACTTCACCTGTTATAACATGCTGCATATGCCACCTTCACTTGTTATAACATACTGGTTTCTCTATACTCCACTTGTTATAACATAAGGTTATATGTGATCCATGTTTATGGGATGGTCATAGAGATTATGGGATGTTATGTGTACTGGCCTCCAGTCATCTTGGTTACATGAGTGCTCCCAGTTGGTTGGTGTGTGTGTGTGTGTGTGTGTGTGTGTGTGTGTGTGTGCCTGTGCGTAATGGAAGACAGAGTGTGTTATTGTTGAAGCTGGTGCACCGTGAGATCCTTCATGCTAAATAACTCCATGTGTAACCAATAACCGGACATGAGGGTAGAAACACACACACACACACACACACACACACACACACACACACACACACACACACACACACACACACACAGATGGCCCCATGTTAAGGGCCTCATTGAATCCCACAGTATTTCAGCTGATGTCATAAGTAATGACGTTAAACTAAACCATTCTCAATAAATACACACCTAAGTCACACACACACACACACACACACACACACACACACACACACACACACACACACACACACACACACACACACACACACACACACTTGTCAACTAGCCATCTGTTTATACTTAGGCTTTCTGTGCTGGCTGTCACATACTCATTCTGTTTGCATCATTTCTCCTTATTCCATTTCTCTCCACTCTTTTCTTTTTCTTTCTCTCCTCCTATCCTCTCCTTCTTTCTCTTCTCCATCTCTTTCTCCATCTCTCTTTCTATTTCTCTTCTGCCTCCCTCCTGTTCTTGTGTGTTCTCTCACTGGGTTTCTAGGAAATGCAGGGTTGAGTTTGTATTCATTCTCTCTCTCTCTCTCTCTCTCTCTCTCTCTCTCTCTCTCTCTCTCTCTCTCTCTCTCTCTCTCTCTCTCTCTCTCTCTCTCTCTCTCTCTCTCTCTCTCTCTCTCTCTCTCTCACATCAAACCTGAGATGTCAGCCCCCCCCCTACACACACACACTTGACATCTGACACATTGTCCAGATCTTTCCTGGTGCTCGCTCTCTCTCTACACACACACACACACACACACACACACACACACACACACACTTGACATCTAACACATTGTCCAGATCTTCCTGGTTCTGTCTCTCTCATACACACTCTCTCTCACATACATACACAATATTCCCACTTCCTTCTGCATTGTTCTTAATCTGAAGCAATGTAGGCCATCACACACACACACACACACACACACACACACACACACACACACACACACACACACACACAGGCACACAGGCACACAAACACCCAGAGACATGTCCAACTAGGCCAGAGACTCGCATAAATCTGCGTAAATAAACCCTCACACCCATATTTGGGAGGAGAAATGATGTCATGACGTGAGTGAACAGAACCAAGTACTTTTGGGTCGCCTCACAAGAACCGTTGTTGTTGTAGGAACAGGACTCACACATACTCTCTCTCTCTCTCTCTCTCTCTCTCTCTCTCTCTCTCTCTCTCTCTCTCTCTCTCTCTCTCTCTCTCTCTCTCTCTCTACTAACTTACTCTCTCTTTCTTTCTCTCTTTCTTTCTCTCTCTCTCTCTCTCTCTCTCTCTCTCTCTCTCTCTCTCTCTCTCTCTCTACTTTCTCTCTCTTTCTTTCTCTCTCTCTCTCTCTCTCTCTCTCTCTCTCTCTCTCTCTCTCTCTCTCTCTCTCTCTTTGGCTCTGGCTCTGGCTCTGACTCTCTCTTGGCTGAATGTTTGTGATAAGACGGAAGCATTAGCCAGCTAGGTTTTAGGACAGAAGACACACACACACACTTCTCGTCATTCCCCCACCCCAAGCTCTCTCCTCCCCTCTCTGATCTCGGACCGCCTGATTTCTTGCATTAGTCTGACATCGGAGCAACATTCACCACAAAAAAGTCAACACTCAACCACCAAAGAACACATGCAGACACACACACACACACACGCACGCACACACACAGCACATACAGTCGACAGCAAGGAACACACACTCACTACAGACACACACACTCTATTGGTTGGGAGTTAGTGACACAGGCTTCTCTGCTGGGTCCTTTAATGTTTCTCTTAGGCCTTGTGATTTATGCCTTGTGAGGAGAAGACTTTCCTATGTGCTGCTGATGCTTTCCACAGGATCCGACAATCCGTGTGTGTGTGTGTGTGTGTGTGTGTGTGTGTGTGTGTGTGTTTTCTCTTGATGGACAGTTGGCCTTTATACACACTCACTTTCTCTCTCTCTCTTTCTCACCCCCCAGACTCAGTTTGATATAGCAGTGGCGAGTGAGATCATGGCCATCTTGGCCCTGGCTGATGACCTCACAGACATGAGACGCCGGCTCGGAAACATGGTGGTGGGCAACAGCAGGAGTGGACAGCCAGTCACTGCAGATGACTTGGTGTGTGTGTGTGTGTGTGTGTGTGTGTGTGTGTGTGTGTGTTGGGGGTAGGGATTATTGTATGTGTTTGTTTGAGGTATATTCATGCTGACTTGTTTGTTTGTGTGTGTGTGTGTGTGTGTGTGTGTGTGTGTGTTCTTTCAGGGTGTGACGGGAGCTCTTGCTGTGCTGATGAAAGATGCCATCAAGCCCACCCTCATGCAGACCCTGGAGGTGAGCTGCCTGTGTGTGTGTGTGTGTGTGTGTGTACGTACATGCGTTTGGTTGATTGGTGTGTGTTTGTGTATGTGTTTGCATAGGGGTTGTGTGGTTGTGCGGTTGGTTTGGGGTGTGTGTGTGTGTGTGTGTGTGTGTGTGTGTTGGGTTGTGCTTGATGTGGGTGTATGATGTGTGACCTCTTGTGATGGAATGTGAGTGTGTGTGTGTGAGGGTATATTTGTGTGTCCACTGCTCTGCATGGCCCTTGTCCTCTAAACTGTCACAGACCTGTGTGTGTGGGTGGGTGTGTTTTTTTGTGTGTGAGTTTAATGGATGCTTCAGCTTTGTTTGCACAGAGAGCCAAGGTTGGTGAACCAACCACATACACTTACACACACACACACACACACACACACACACACACATACACATATACGCACACAGATGGATTATGAGAACATGAGATGTTTATTCTACATGTGTGTGTGTGTGTGTGTGTGTGTGTGTGTGTGTGTGTGTGTGCATGTGCCTTTGTTATGGAATGTTTTCTTTGGAATTCAGTCTTTTCTTTGGAGTAAAGTCTTATCAGACTTTAGTTGGAAAAAGGAATGACTTCATTTCTTTCCAGATGCCGTATGTGTGTGTAGTTGTTTTGTCATTTGATCTCACTACTCACGAACTCCTGTTTAACAACTGTATCTTTCATCTTAAAGCTCAATGGAATGTGTGTGTGTGTGTGTGTGTGTGTGTGTGTGTGTGTGTGTGTGTGGGGCATGTCCTCTCAGGGCACCCCGGTGTTTGTCCATGCAGGTCCTTTCGCTAACATCGCCCACGGCAACTCCTCAGTGCTGGCCGACAAACTGGCCCTCAAGCTGGTAGGAGAGGACGGCTATGTAGGTAAGTCTCTCTCACACACACACACACTCACACACACACACACACACGCACACACACACACACACATTCAGGTTTGTGCCTACAGTGGTTTGCGTTGTGGGCCCTCTTGATCCAGCTTTTAACATCTGTTTCCTTTGGAAAGGATTGGACACACACACACATACACACACGCACATGCTCTGGAAGTTGCGTATTACTACTACTTCCTGCTTCCTGGGCTCCCACAACATACACACTACCTACTTTCTCTCCCTCTCACACACATACGCACACGCGCACACGCACACACACACACACACACACACACACACACACACACACACACACACACACACACACACACACACACACACACGCATACACACACACTTTCACCCTTTGACCTATGATTCTGCGTTTGATTCTGTTTTGGAACACTTCACCTCATGTCACTTGTCAGAGATGGGCCTGAGGGAATAATGCTGCTTGTGAAACACACACACACACACACACACACACACACACACACACACACACACACACACACACACACACACACATTCTCTCTCTTTCTCTCTCTACAGACAGACACACACACACACTACACACACACACACTACACACTGCTCACACACATGTACACTGCAGACGCACACACACACGCGCGCACACAAACTCGCCACAGCTGTACACATATTGAAACATTAATACATACAGACACACGCCCCAGATGCATGTACATAGAAAGGCATACAAACATGCAGCAATATTGCATAATGCCCCCCCTCTCACACACTCACACACATACAGTACACACTAATGCATTCACAGAAACACACACACACACACTTCCTGTTAGTTTTTAGTAATCTGTGTGTGTGTCAGAAAAAGCAGGAATAGTTTCACCTCCTATTACCAAGTCTGCACTGCTACAAGCTACTACTGCTTGTAGTTGTGTGCTTGAGTGTCTGTCATCATTCATCTTTCCCAAATTCTCTTGACCTTATCCATTTCTCTCTTTCCTTCCTGTTTTTCCTCTCTTTTTCTTCCCCCCCCTTATCCCTCCTTCCCTCTCTCCTCCATCCCTCCATCCATTCATCTCTCCTCCTCTTCTCCTCTCTGCTGAAGAATGTCTGGAATGACTATAAGCCGTAGGGTTCTGACACTTGAGCAGTGTGTGTGTGTGTGTGTGTGTGTGTGTGTGTGTGTGTGTGTGTGTGTGTGTGTGTGTGTGTGTGTGTGTGTGTGTGTGTGTGTGCTTTTGAAGAATGAGCGTAAGCCTGTAGGCTCTGAGCTGTAATCGTAAGATGCGTCCAAGTGTGTGTGTGTGTGTGTGTGTGTGTGTGTGTGTGTGTGCAAAACGAAAACAAAATCCCTCCCTATCCACCCTTTTACACATACGTGAGTGTATGTGTGCGTATTTGTGTATGTGAGAACCTGTGTGCATTTTCTTTGTGTGTGTGTGTGTGTGTGTGTGTGTGTGTGTGTGTGCGTGTAAGTCTGTAGTGAGTACTAAGCATGGCATTTTAGGCAGAAATTCCAAGAGTATGTACGTGTACGTGTGTGTGTGTGTGTGTGTGTGTGTGTGTGTGTGGGTGTGTGTGTGTGTGTGTCCGTCCATGTGTGTGCCACCATCTGATCTGCTGGAATGCACCACAGTCTGTCAGTCTGCCTACTTTAAAGTCTCTTTCAGCAAGATGAATGGAGCCCCCCCTCCTACTTTCACATAACCCTTCTTTCTCCCCCCCCCACCCCCCTTGCTGTTGCTCTTTCTATCACTACCTGTCTACCTCAAATTTTCACAGACTTTATTTACAGCCTGCTGTGCTATGCTATGCTATATTACTCCACACTACACAACACTCTACCATTCTACACTATGTAATACTTTAATATTACACTACATTTTTTGGTAATTCAACTTTTTATTGTTCAACCAGCAGAAAATAAAAGAAAATAAAAAGTTTGCTCATCACAATGCCTTAATACCAGCTAGCTATGTCGATGATCTCTCTTTTTCCAAATATCAATAAATGGAGAAGGCCCGTAAACAGACTTTTATAACGGAACCAGAACTGGGACCCAGATACAGCATCTGAACGCAGGTCAAACGCTGTACCAACTCCCCAAACCACACATTCAGACACCTTTTTATCATCAGAATGGACCCTCGTGATCCCTTTGATCACCACACCCCCACCTGCGTGTGTGTTTTTCTGCGGCGTCTGCACTGCAGGGAGTCGCTGTTGCGATGTCTCTAGTCATGATCTATGATTGCCATCACCTCGTGTAGCAACAAGGAGTTCATGGGAATCGTAGTTTTGAATTACAACAGGACACAGGGAAAGTTAAGGTGAGACTAAGGTCATAATAATAATGTAATGATGTTGAGTTGACTGATGGAGTTTACAAGGCTAGACCCAAGACCTAAACCATCAATCTCTCTTGTCTCCCCTCTTTGAATAGTACCACTCTGCTAAGAATATTGAAGGAGTTTAGCTTTTGCTGGTTTTGATTTTGACACACACACACACACACACACACACACACACACACACACACACACACACACACACACACACACACACTTCTATACACACACAGATAGTGTTGGTGGGAGGAGGCATTACTTGGGCAGATGTTTACATATTTTGGAGAAGCACGTCAGAGAAAAGTTGGAAATGCTGCGTGTGTGTGTGTGTGTGTGTGAGATCTGGCTCAAGGTTACAACATAAAGGGGGAGGCAGACAACAATGTTAACAACACTTAACCAAATAAATATTTATTAAATCCAAATCCAAAATCATTATGTATCAGTCTAAAGAGAATTAAAAGAGATGTCTGGGGGGAAATAAGAAAGATTTATCCTACTGGACCTGTATTGTAAGCATGTACAAGTATGTCAGACTCAGTATAATGTCAAAAAGGACAAAAAAAGAGAGGGTGCAAATTGGAGAGAGAGAGAGACAGAGACAGAAGACAGCCACCCCCTGAAGTGCCTGGACACCTCTTCAGTTGTACATAATTGGCTAATTAGACAAGCCAGGAAAGCATTGCCTAAGCATTTCCCATGCCAGGCCTGAAGGGGGCAGAAGGAGTCGTAACTGACTGTGTCTGGGTACGAGCAAAACACTGGATCTGCCTGCTTGGTGTCCTGGGAGAGGGGTTTGTTTGTTTGTGTGTGTGTGTGTGTGTTTGTAAGTGTGAGTGAGCAATACACTGACTTTGCCCACATGCTGTCCTGTGTGTGTGTGTGTGTGTGTGTGTGTGTGTGTGTGTGTGTGTGTGTGTGTGTGTGTGTGTGAGCAAAACACTGACTTTGCCCACATGCTGTCCTCGGTTTGTGTGTGCGTGTGTGTGTGTGTGTGTGTGTGTGTCTCCATCCTGAGGGAGATGCTTAATTTAGCTCGCGGGAGATTTTTGTGTTTGCTTGTGTTTGCTCTGCCATCACGGCATACACACACACACAGATGCACACAGACTTTTACTCAGACATCATGCACACACACACAAAATAGATGATACACAGGCATCACCCCAACAAGCAGTGGGGACTATGCATACACACACATAGAAGCAGCATGACAACCCAAAATCAGTCTGTGTGTGTGTTCCCATGACCCATGGGCACACACACACACACACACACACACACACACACACACACAGCTTCATCATTCTGATCTGATTCCTGAGTGTTCTCCCAACATGCTATGGGCCATCCACCAATGGGGTTACTTGAGTTCACCCTCTGACCCAGATACAAACACACATACACAAACACACACACACAACCAGACACCCCACGACTACCACCACATGCTTTGACCAAACCAAAACATACACACCATTCAATCGTTTTTTCCCCTGACCTACATACTGTACATTGAGAAAAACATACACACACACATGCACACAAATCGGAAACACACACATGGACACAAATCAGAAACGCACACAATTTTTAAAGAAAGCTTTCAAAGTTTTAAGACTCCCCTCTCGTGTGT